>JAMKCH010026642.1:0-18586 GCA_023653785.1 Ophioderma brevispina
TTGCACCTGCAGCACTTCGAGGGAGCACCACTCCGCACAAACTAGTGAAATAAGGCCCTGCTGGACAAAAAGTACCTGCTGCATAATACAGTCAAAGAATCACACAACTCGGCAGACAGAGACATCGCTCTCGCCCAACGACGGTCGAAACTTAGAGCGGCCCTGCCAGCGAAAATGAAGCCGACTCAGCGAGCCTTGAAGTCACACTTACATACACGTCTGCCTCACGATCTGATTTTATGAAACCGTGCGTTGTGACAACTGGATATCAGTGAGGTAAACTCATCATTTACATGAACTAACCTTACAGAAAGGTAGCGGAAATCGGTCCGGAAAAAAATAGGCGGAGGGGGTTATTTCGAAATTGGCCGCAAAAGGTAATTTTTTGATCCCGACAAGGCCTTTACGCTGCTGTCTTCTGCTGCCATCCAGGTCGCCATTTAAATTTTTTTTTTTTAGTCAAAACGTTGCCGTTGTTGCGTAACACATTACGACCGCAATCGTACACTAAAATTCCCTTCCGAAGTGTCAAGTAAAATAAGACACTGAGAGTCCCGTATGATTTGGTGTGCTTGATAAGATTACACTAACAATTCTGTAATTTTAGCGTGTTCAAACCTTGTTGTTTCATTACATAACTGAAGTAATTGACCACAAACAAAAAATCACTAAATTCAGCAAATTCATTCAGGAAAGTGTTCTCTCTTTTTGGTGTCTCCAAAACTGCTTCATGGGTCACCAAAATTGGCAACACTTCCGAATGACTTTATTTGATTTAGTTATGTGTCCACTTCATTCATTTCGATGAAAACGTGGTAATTGAGGATTGTTTTATTGAAATTGGTTAATAAAATGATTTTTGATATATTATTTATATAACCACCGGTTTCCTTTGAACAACTAGTAACATTTTTCTAAAATACTATGCACTTTGGGTGACATTTTCCTATTTTGCCTTTATTTCAGAGAGCTATGAGGTTTAGGATTTAGGTTTGTAAACACACTGGCAATAACCCGGCCAACAGGCGGCGCTCTAATTTATTACAAGCTCGTTGGCGCCTCTCGCCGCCCTTTCGCCGACACGCTGCTAAACTCTCCAGTTCCCATTCAACATCTACAGACAATCCCTTATAATGATACCATACTTAGTGCAGATAACAAATTTGAACCTCATTTCAATTTACCCTGTTACTAATTGTTCCCCCCTTATTTTTAACAGTCCCCCACAATTTACCAGAGGTTGGACCCAAAAATGCTCCGATTCAGCAACCCCTTCAAACTATAGAAAAAACATCTTCAAACCGTCTCTTCTTCCCCAACTTCTAGAATGGGTGCTGATTTATAACCCTACTACCAGTTTAATTTTTAACATTTTACTTAAGTTCCCACCTGTTTGTTTTCTTATACTAAGACTTTTTCATCAATTGGTAGGACTCAGCTATTTTGTTTTTCATCGACCCATGGGGATTGCAAGATTGATAGGTGTATTTGTTTTGTGATGACTCATTTATTGAAACAAAGATATGCATCATTATACAATAGTGTGTGGAGATTTTGGTTTCGCCATTTCGTAAGTAGTGCCACCTTTTATCCCCTGGCTTAAAAAAAGCAGAGGGGAATTTGCAAGGGGTGCGCTGTCCGTAATGTATGTGTGTGTGTTCCAGTTTGGTTAGCTTTTCTAACCAAGTTAGGTTTTCATTTTTCAGGTCTCTTCGTCTTTCGAAAGTTGGAAAGTCCGATTGAAAACAGACTTAAGGAGTTAGGGTTAGGTGCAATAGGGTTCTTCATATGTGCGTGATGTCAAATGTCAAGACATACCAAAGTCAAATGTCATCTGAGGTCATGTACCAATACTGTATCTTGCCAGGGGATGACGCAGATTACTTTCCAGTATTTTTTTAATGATAGTTTACAACGGCCTTTACACCACATAATTAACGTCTAAGACTTATAGATTACCTATCTTAATATTTGGAAATGAAGATTTCGCCACAATTGGGTATAATACTCTACTGTTAAGTGCTGTTTAAATGATATACACACCAAACCCCTGACAGCAGAGGCAAAATGATCCATAACTAGAGCTGCAAAATTGAAAGCTTGACACCAGCAATAAGTTTTCATTCACTATGAGGCAAGGCATGCTAATCCACCAAAGGCTGGTTCAGTAGCCTTGGATGTCACCTGTTACAAGAGCTGACCATGCGGGCTTTTCTGGTATGCTAATCTGCACAAAGAAAAAAAAACAGATGGTGTCTTTGCTAAATGCACTGGGGAATGAAAGCTATTGAACTGCGTCATGGGAAGAGGTTATTAGCTCATGTGTTTGGGCTTGTATTAGTTTGGACTATAATAGAGAGATCCGGTGAAGTTTTTTAAATTTTTTAATTGGATAGTTTGACAGCCTTTTGGTGTACTTACTGGCCAAGCCATGGACTGCTTACATGGGGAGACATGCCCGGACCCTTCGAGCGAACACCGACTTGTGCGATGGGCTGCTGGCATTATCAAAAGAAGAGCTTTGGCCAATGTACCAAGATCCTCTACTGAGGGTGGAACAAATTTTCCCCGTCAGGACGAGATCTTTTTTTACAACTGACAACCCCTAGTGTTCGTGAATAACCACAATCCATAATTTGCGGGAGCTTCTGAAGTGTGAAGATTTCGAATTTAATCAGGTTGAGTGATCCAAAAGCTATTTCTGGTAAAAAGGAAAGGGCGATTGTTTTAAGAAGTTGGTACACTGACATGGTTTTTAAAGATTTGAAAAGTCGAAAGAGAAATTAAAGTTAATGGATGGTTTTTTATAAATAGGTTGAAGGATGCTGATAAGACTTTGTTGAATCACATTAGGAACCTAGAATCGATAGTTCTTATCGAGAGAAAAAATTATTTTTCACATTTATGTAAATTTATTTTTTCGACAGCAATGACAACACTAGTCTACTTTCAATCAACGATACGCACACGTAGAACAAAAGAAAACCCAAAAAACGCACACATCTTCTGCAATCATAACTGGATGTAACGCAGAACACCATAACCGCGGCAAACTGATTGAAACTTTCTTTGACGGACAAATTTGCCAAATTCTCCAACTCTGTCTGACAAACCACCATTTGTGCAAACGACGAAGGATAATGCTAATAAGGAGTCACTGACAAACATTAAACGATTCCATCATCTCCAAGGTCGGTTCATGGGCGTTCCACGCGATTAAAAGGGAGACATGCTCCACCCAGCCATAGTCCACCACGCTCCACGACGACAATGTCACAGTGTTCGTGAGGAGTCAACTTAATCGAGTGCCCTATTCACCGTTGTAGGTGGCTTGAGTCCGAGGACCATATCTCCTGCCACGACGCACCGGCCAATCCTTTTCAAGAGAAAGATTAACACAACGACGATGACATTGGCCCTATGCGATAGTAATGATACTTTGCCCAATCCGGATTGAACACATGGTTAGTATTTTGGTTTAAATCTTGGTACATTGAGTAAATAACTATTATAAGACCTTATTTGTTTAATTAGCGAACAAAACGACCTTACGATTTTGTTATTTAATGACAATGTTTTTCTTAACGCGGATAACTGCCGAACAGTGGAAAGAAGATGCTTTTTAGATGTCGAACTAAGTTCAAAATGCACAAGATTACTAATAATCAGAATTATATGTAGAGTGGAATTATTATATTTTACCCTTAACAAAGGTTCATTTATATATCTTAGCGTGCGTAAAATCGACCAGTAAACTGAAAATCTTACTAATCAAAATCCTTCCTTTGTAACGTCATTAAATGTTGACGGAACCCCCATTCACCTGTTCGACATACAACTGTAAAAAGAGCTTGTAAACTTTCTTTATTTTTTGAACGTAAAATAGACATGATACAGGCTTGTGCAGCCAAAAATCCGCCCTGAAAGCACGCATATATAGACTATAATATAATAATAAAAAATTAAACGTTCGTATCATTATTTTGTTCAGATCAGTCCGTGAAATCACCCCAATCGCCCCTTTAGAGCCATTCACGATCGGCGTACATTCAGACACTCTGGGCCACAAATAGCACTTTTTTACTCTTCGAAACAAGCTACAAAATTAAAAATTGCCTATCTCACATTGCCTTTATTCGGAATTTAATGTTCTGTATTACATATAATAAATTACATACTTATGTGTTTCATTATAAGATATAAATGAATGCTCCTTCTAAACCTTGTCTGAACATGGAACCTGTAATTGACGGAGTCGTTTTTTAACTGCAGCTGCGTAGCGGTTACTCCGGGACACGTGTGCCATTGGTAAGTAGATATACTCAGTTGAGAATTTCAAGATTTCATGAACAATTCCAAATAAATTGAAAAGGCTGTTGCAACTTTGCCATAGTCTTTTCAAGTCTTGCAAGCCCTTTGTAGGCCCAAAATGGAACCAAAAGCAAACAAACAAATAAACCCAAACAAAAACAGCAAACAAACAGAAAAAAAACAGAACATGACATACAAACAAAAAGCAGTTTGGGATTCCTATTTGCCACCTTTTAAAACAAAGGGATACGAAAACTTGGCAAAATTTTGCCTAAGTCTAAAACAGGTAAAGACATTGAGATGAGCTAAAACATTAGATAATTGGTTTCAACAGTATTTATATACACTAACTATATATAGACAATGCTATTCAGTAGAACTCCGTTTCTTTCTTTGCAAAAGTTTTCTAGTCTAATTAAGCTTCATCACGTAGTTATTGTTTTACCTCATCTTGTTTTTCGTCTATTTGATTTAGAGACTTATTTGAATAATTAAAGTCTGAAATTGATTACATACCAATTTCATTTTTGTGCAATTATTTGAACTGATATAAAGGTTCTTCTTGTCCTAAATCAAACACAAACCTAAATGAATTGCACTTTTTTTTTAAAACAATTGACCTCTAGATGTTTCACACTATTCCATATATGAACCAGAAGTGGATATACAGTGACGAAGAATGGTTTTGTCACATTACAATAAACGAACTTGTGATGAATCACCTTGTCCTACCACCAGGAACTGTGTGAATAACCTTGATCACCTGTAAAATAATACGTTAATAAAGTTATTGCAAGAAACGCAATAAACTGATTATTGCAAACCGCAATAAACGTTTAAAGGGGCTTGTTCCGATTTATGTATCGTGTTCTCTACTTGATATGATAGCCTGCACTTGCACATACGCCCCATGAAGTCAGTGGAAACAACTTGCGGTTTATTGATGGTAACGCAATAATGCATATTGCAAAGCCCTATTCAATACTGTGCTAATATTGAGACACCGAGAAAAATAACGGCCTTTCCTCTGATAATCAAAATCGTATACTACTTCCGGTGAATTAGGGGGCCCAAAGACGATCGGAACACGCACCTGTAAATTATTATTTGCTAATTATAGCATATCAGAACACCCACGGCCGATTTGATTTTTTTTTGCACCAATATGGCAAACTGATATTTAGGCAAAATAATTTGCGTTAAAACCCCGGTGCGCGAAAGAAAAGGTTGGTCTACGTAGACCAACCTTCAGTGTTAAACCTAAAACATCTTCGTCAAAATCTCAAAAATCTTTTACTCTTCGATCAAAATTGACAGGTTTGGACACCGGCCCCTTTCAACAAACTAATGAAATTTCTTCAATTTGCCTCAAAGTCTATATCTTAAAAAGAAAGCCCTAATACGAACTACAGATATCTTAGTGATTTGAAGCCTAATTTGTGGAACCATACCTTTGCTCAATACATGTATTTATTTGATATATGACAGACCCATTGTCCTAGCCACAAAGTCAAATATCATTCAAACAGGGAAGGGATCCGATGAAATCACCGTCGGAGATGTTTTTTCTGGTGTTTAAACACTATGATACTGAAGAAACACACGCCGGAGTTGGTTTGATTATAAACTCTTTTATGTTCTTGTAAGGGGCGCTGATTGGTCTTCATTAATCAGGGTGAGGGCTAGTTAATATTATATATATATATATAATATAATAATATATATATATATAATATAGATATATATATAGATATATATATATATAAAGAAAGTTATAAGCAATCAAAAAACTTGAGGCACACAATTATCTAAATATGGCCTGTGTCCCTTTAAAAAAAAACAATTATACCAACACGATAGAAATTAACCAACCCCAGAAAATATTTAATCAATATCTTAACACTATGATGGTTATACGTACTCTTCCTGGTTCTGGCCGTCACGCGATCCGCACACGCACTGTTCCGCCAACAAATCGCATAAGTAACAAGGACTGTCGATTAAAATGCTGGGGTAGTTCGTTGGATAACATCTACACTATTTAGTAATATGTTACTATAAGCTTCTTATTTTCGAAATAAGGTTTGGTTAAAGAAGGAGAATAAGGTATTGTTTAGCCTCTAAAAACCCCGTGTATCTATCGTGTCATACACACAACTGGCGACAGCATTCAGCGCGTAAAATAACTCGGGCTGCGCCATCGTTGTTCTACTTAAAATAATGCAGTGGCCCATGTGATATGACACTATAGATACACGGCAGAGCTGAACCAATCTTTATTAAGAGCATGAGTAGATTTCCAGTGAGAACGCCCCCAATTTTTTCTCGAACCCCGTTTTTTACATCTTTGGATGCTTACCAATTATTAGATCACACCTGACAGTGAATAATCCCGAATACGCCGTCCTATGTAATAAGAGATTATTTAGTAGTTTATGTCGTGCACGACAGAAAGTCAACAGCATGGTTTTCTATGGGGAACGATTACGATACAGGCAAGTTCAAAACAAGTTTGTGTGTTCGTTTGCCCTGTTTGTCCAATAAACCTCGAAACGTTTCTCAGTGGGTGGTCTACAACCGTCCAGTGAAATTTGAGAGCAATTCGTATCCTAAAACAATCTCCTCCTGTCATTTACTAAATGTACATCTTTGATCCTATTGCGCCAGCATACTCTGGTGGGTATGTTACCATTATAACTACAGTGTTAAAAGTGAGCCAATTTTGCCTGTACTTAGTGTTTTTTTTTTCCCTAGCGTTGTCAGATCAAGACTTTTTACACTACTACGTGACTAACTTCCAACATATTTTCGCCAGTATTGACTATGCTTAACCATCTTGGCGGTCCCGAAGATGGCCGCCGGCAAGGAGGCAATATTTTTGCTAATGAACTTAAAATGTCAAATTGTAAGAACCTGGGTGATCTTTGGGAGCTTCCAAAAAGAATTTATGGCAGTTATATTTTACGTACAGGTTTGTTTTTAAATATTGCGGTGATTATATTCGCTGTATGGTACGTAAATTAGGAAGAAACACAGCCCTACCCAATTTTCGACGTTATAAAAGAACACTTTCTAATAAGGACCTTTAATATTCCAAGATGTGAAAAATATTAAAGTGGGTATTATGGACTTGTCCTAGAGAGGGCCGTACTATAGCTGGTGAGTTACTTGGGCCATATAACGTAGTTAAAACTCTATAATGTTCATTAGGAAGCCACCCGCTCCATATCAACCTGATTCAATAAAATCATAATATAAATGGGTTTGGACTGTATTTAAAGGCTACTCAGTGACGTCATAGATGTTAACCCAGTTAAAAACAAGACTAGTGTGGAGCTAGTATACTGGTCGGTTATTGAAAAATGTATATGTGATGGGGTCACTCAAAAAGGGGGCACATTGCACGTGACTGATTTTTGAAATTTTGTGTTACTTTCTGATGATCAGTTTACAGGTTTAAATGACCACGTTAAATATTTCTCCTGTTTTTGGTTTTGTCTTGAAACTAATCGTGACAACTTGCACTCTCTGCTACACTTAATTTTCAAATGGTAATAAAGTGGCACTAGTTGCCCAAACAGAAACTCAAAAGTTAGTAACAATTGACAGGCTCTACATGGCTGAGATGGCAGCATAGAGTCATGTACTCAGTTTACATGCCGTTTATTCCTTTTAACGTGCCGAATTAGTAGCCTGTATCAATACTAAATATTCCTTAAAAGAATGTTGAGGTGTGTATCGATACGGCGAAGAAACAAGCGATTTGAAATTACCTTTTATCTCACATAATACAAGATGAAATTACCTTCTTTCCTCTCACATGATAGTCAAGAATCGTGTTTAAACCCTTTACAAATACTTACGGTAAATATTGCATTTACGTTTGTTTGGTCCCAGTCGTTCGGTGGTTCGGGGTCGTTCCTGTTGCCAATTCGGACCAGACTCAGGCAATTTCGGTCTCTCGATGGTCAATTCGGTCCCACTCAATTCGGCTCCCATGCCAATTCGGTCCCCAATGGAAAAACCACGTACATTTCGGTCTCAGTAAAATAATTCCCCAATTCGGCCTCATATCCCTCAATCGGTCCCCATGCCATTCGGACCTAATGAAACACACGTGCAAATTTTAATTCTGATTTTGTTTGTCATTTGTGATAATCCCGGTTGCCTTTCTTCGCTTGTCTCTTTCTGCTACTTTCTGTGTACACTGAATATTGTAGTCGTTTTTTTTTTTTTTTCCCCTTGTTTTTTGTTTTAATCAACCACATTATCCAAATAGGCCCCCTATTGCGAGTCCCTCTCCCAATCGAGGAAAATTTTGCTTTGAGAGTGGGTAGTTGGGTCAAAGGAATGGCTGAATGAATTTTTACATCTGGGCTTCATAATTCATCGATTTATTATCAATATCCGTGATGTTTCAGTCGTATACAATACTGTTACAATACCAATTTGCTGGCTTCTGAGAGCTCGTGAATCCCAGGGCCTTTCACCGTAGACTAGAGAAGCACTATAGGGAACTAAGGAACCGTGAACGTCAAGTACTATTTTTGGTGATCGATGTAAATGTATTCTAATACATGTTTAGTATTAGTCCACAATAAATACGGACATCATTTTACCAACCCAAAGATGTTACAGTTATCTGTTTCAATATAAATTTTTTGTTGTCGTGTTTTTGCTTTTCCCCTAGTTGTTGGATTAACCCGCTTCCGCGTATGCCCTGCTGTTAAGTGTAAAACAACGCATATAAATACTATTCTAAATTGTATATGGTTACATTATTGTTCACAAAAATGCATGACAAATATAATTCTGTTTTTTGCAATTCGACACGAAATTCATACGGTATACGTCTCGTTCCTTTCCAATAAGTCACAGTGCCAATAAGGGTAGATGAATTAATGCTAAATTGATTATCAAAATGACAAATTGGTTTTCTCTTTATTTTAGATTTCCATACTTAAAATATTTAATTTAGCATATAGTTTAATTAAATAGATTTTTGCAAAACACTGGTAAAATAGACTACAACACGCCTAAAATTATCACATGGGACGGAGCTAAGTTTTTTCCATGAGTGGGTCTAATATAATGAACTCAATGATTGTTTTTTAAATTATATCAACAATTTAAAATATCTTATTAAGTATGATCATGATTCGTAATAAATGTTAGGCCAAGTTTTAAGCTTGGTTACACGCACGTTAATTGTTTAACACGCGTTTTCCTAATGGGACCGCATTACCGTGGGCCGAATTGTCGTGAGACCGAACTGTAACTTGGACCGAATTGATATTGAGCCCGAATTCGCATGGGCCGAACTGGTTTTGGGACCGAATCGACCATCCTTGACAGTGTTGCAAATAATGCACCCATATAAACGCCAACTGACACAATTTATGATGCAAAGATCGACTATAATTAGAACTTGAATACTATGTTCTAAAAGTTCAAAGTGGGATGCTTGGTACTTGAGGGTTTGTAATTGTAATTTGAAGAGAATATTCTTGTAGTGTTGTATAATAGTAAAACGATTATAGTAGCCGTAACAATCCTGTTTCCTTGCCGCGATCACGCACGGCCCGACAAGCTGTAAGCTTTTCAAGAGGTAGGATAATAGGGGTTTCTTTGAAATTGGTCAAGACCGTTAAAATGACGGCCATAGGCAACCAACTTCAAACGGGCACGGAAGTCAGTCAGTCTAGGTTCAAGTCAGCCAGTTAGTCAGATACACGGATTGCTCATACTGGCTGGTCTTCCGACCAGAAAAAATGATAGAAGAAGTGAACAACATTGCCACTATGTCGAAGTGAAAATTTAAATATGGTGGACCTAAGTTCTTTCAGCACATCAAGTGCTATCTTTGTTTCTCACTTGTACCACAGGATCCTTTCTCTCTCTCTATCTTCCTCTCTGCCTTAGATCACTTCATTCCAGCGCAACTAGTTATTGAGTGGTCTGCAATTATCCAGAAGTACGATAGAAAAATTGCAGGAACTTGCAATAGTTTTGGAATGTCTTATGATGGTCGAAAAAGATGTGCAGGGGTGATTTTTATTCGATTTATGTCCCCGGGCGGGTAAAACCGCCAGCCAGAATGAGTTATGCTAATGTCCGCAATAACAAATGTCATTGAATCTCTGTTTGGTGCTCTAAAATATTACACACATTCTTACCCATCTATTTGGCAATTTTAGTAATTTAACAAAACATGCCTCCTACGCGGCCATTTGGTGACACTTAAAAGTTAAGGCCACTTCAGGAAGGCTTAGTAGTAGAACATTTATTTCGTGTTTTCGTCCTGCGATAAAATTTCCCATATATAATTAAAAATACAATAGCAGTTTCATAAACCCATTTTGTTTGTGGCCATTTGAATGAAATAGCAGTACGTGTACTGTTGCAACTTTTCGGGCGGACACCCACATACCTAAAACCAAATCCTGTCAGGGAGACATGACACCCTTCAAAGTGAGATATTGGAAAATTAATCAACCAGGTGGGGCCAACAAACTCGAATTTTAGGCCCGTACAGAAAATGGGAATGGGCCTCTAAAAGGAGGAAGCGCAACAAAGATCTTCCCTAGTTGTGGTCCTAAGCGAAGGGCCAAATCCAAATATCAGCTTAGTTTTTGAGTACCTCAAGATCACGACAAACTAAGAACACCTTGATTTTTTGGTAAGTGTTAATATGAATATATCCCATAATTCAGAGTGTGGCTAATAATATTTTGTTGCGGTCACCTTGAAATCCAAAATGGCGGCCAAAATGGCCACCGTTTGGCTAACGACATTTATTTTGGAAGGGTAATGCTCTTAAGCCTCCATCACCCTTGTTTTTGGTGTCATTATTGAAGATAATTTAATAATCCACATGATGATATCACCATTTGTGGGTTTTATTGTGATCTACATACCGTTTTGGGGCCCAACAGTGGCATATTTTTGCCATTTTTGGTCAAAAAGTATGATGCGGACTGAAATACGTTCTCCCCCATATATCAAATTGTTCTTCATAACTTGGAATCAGACTTCTTCATGAATTTGCCTCAATATGGTGCATTTTGTGAAAGCACAGCGATCAATAGCAAGTTTGGACTTGAAAGGTATGTGTCTCAGATAATGGGGTCTTAATCCAAAACGTAATTGTTTGCAGCATTTCCTCTAAACAATGAACAAATGTGTGTCATACATATAAATGCTATAGACAGTTTTTTTGGATTCACCTAACTGTAATAAAGTGTTTCATTTCAGTTGCTTGCAATGGCCTACTGATTCATTTTTTGCGGTAACCTCTAAATCCAAGATGGCGGCCAGCAATGGCCGCTTGTGTTTTGACACAAATTACATATTTACGGGTAATATTTTGAAGATACCTCCAATCCATCAGTTGTTATGTCATTTTACAGCAAATAACCTTTTTCGACTTGATGTTTTCACTTCCATACCTTAATATTTTACATTTTAAATAGAACCTTTACTTAGCAAACTTCCTGTAGCATAGTGTTTCAACGCTGCAAATATGCAGTTTGCCAGAAATTGGTGATAAAACTACATTTTGAAGTTGGTTACATTGTTGTTGCCCCATACTTAATGCAATATACACACGATGAAACCTTCATTTGTCTTTTTTATCAGCCTGTCTTGTTCTTCCCACTATAATATCAAAGAAAACTCCACAAATATCTGCTTAAATAGGCTGGTCTTGCACCCTTTGGAGATTTTCAATCCCTGTACTTTCAATCCTTTTTCTTGCCCTCACATTAGTTGGCATGCATTCGGCATTGCAGTCGCAACATGTCATCCCCAAACTTGGGTGGGGCACTCCCATCTTTGGAAGTGACACGTGTGAGGTTTGTATAAACACCTTTTTCAGCAATCGTTTGTCAACCCACTAAACTTTTGAAAATTTCATCACCAAAGAACCCCCAGATTTTTTGAAAATTATAATACTCTCTATAATTTTTTTCAGTAGTTATTTATGCTATTACACTATAGCTTGAATAGATTTACAGATTTAAGTCTGCGAAAATATTTTGTCATCCGGACGATATTACGAACAACATCCTGCTGGGTACCAGCATTGAAGCATTGTGGTGCATGCTTATTAGTCTGCGAATCATGCACTTTGGCCTATTGGCTCCAACTTATAGATTAACTCTGGGATTTCTTGGTGTAATTCATAGCATGTCGATCGCAATGTTGCAAATAAGACACGTCCCACGTCCATCTATAAGCCTAGCATAGGCTATTTCACTATTCATTAAAGGCTGAACCAGAGATTTCCCGAGGCACTTATAGATTCTTTCAACCTCCTCATGCATAACCTATAACAAAACAAAGGTGTTAGTTCCCGTCGTCATTCCTCATTCATATCAATTAATACCAACCTCAAAGTACTTGTGCTATTCAAAGTGTGTGACCCATACTTTTAGCATACATATCCAATATGCCTGGCGTTCTTTAGATTCAGAAAGTCTCCAAAAATTTGGAAGGACTTTAATTTAACCATTCCTGGTGTGAAAAGCTATATAGTCCGCGTGGGAGCCACTGTCTCGGGGCTCCATACTATAACGGAATAAAGCCTGAAACTAATGTTGCGTGAAAATCACTGAAATTGAATGCCCTATTGTGTTTACCATTGTTCCCGACTGTGAGTACGCCGGACCATACTTAGTTCTAACAACCGCAAGATGGCCGCTATTCCCAAAGGTGGAAGACCCCTATATACCCCAGTCTTTTTCTTATCGTGTCCAAACCTGTGGTTCTCAACATATGATCCATCCAGAGATGGGTACAACGTCACTGGCTGCTTCACTGAATTCCGCGAAGGGTCTTGGTGTGCATTGTTGCTCCAGGTTCATACCAATCATGTTACTTCTTGATAGCAAGTCTTTCTTTCCACAAGGCGACTCTCTTGACCTCCCTTAGAACCTGTTTTCAAAGAGGTTGGCACATTTGCTTAGAATCTCTCTCTGGATTTAAGGCGGTTTGGCAGCAGGTATCCGCCAGTGAACAAAGAAGGGAATAGAACAATAACCGATGATCAAAGATAGCCCCAGTAATTAAGTTTTCTGGAAGACCTCTATATACCCAGTCCTTCTTCTTACTCTGTTCCAAACACTGTGGTCTCAATATGAAGCCAGCCAGAGATGGGTAACAACTCTGACTGGCCGCAAGGTCCGTTGTTGGTGCATTGTTGTTGCTCCACAGTGGGCAGACCAAGTTGATTTGTCCATTGTCTGTGGTGGCTGTTGTTCCACAGCCACAGGTAGTGTCCTGAGCTGCTTTCAGATAGCCCCACTTCTTAAAGGAAACCTTAGATCGGCCAATTCTGTTCTCAATCTGTTTAGGCATCACCATTCAGCCAATAAGGAGTCAGCTCCAGCCTGGTGGGAGATGCTCACCAGTTTCATATACCAGTACATGTTCTTGTTGATGGCAGTTTTCTTTTCCACACCAAGGCGACTCTCTTGACCTCCTTAGCGACTGTTACAAGAGGTTGGACTTTGGCTTAGAATCTCTCTCGGGTATGAAGGCGTTGGCAGCACGTATCCACCTTGAACAAAGAAGGGAAGAGAAACATACCTTGATCAAAGAATACCCCAGTAATTAAGTTTTCTGGTATTGTCAGATGCATCCTTTGAGTCGTCTAACCGCTACCCATTCAGGAGGAATTTTCTGACTCCTTTGTCCCTATTGCAGTTGTTAGGGGGACTTGAGGTCCAAAAGCTTCAAGGAACGCCTCTAGAAAGATTATTTTTCTACTTCATGTTTACCAACCTGGAGTACCAAAGAGTGTCAAATCATTTTAGGTGAACTGTTTTTATTTGTTCCACTTGACTATTTTTCAATTAATAGACAAAATTATATTCAAAATCTCTGAGTAGCCGTTAATTAAGAATTTGCTAAGGACCTCTGAACCTTTGAGCTACTTATGAACCTGTTGGTTGGGGCTAGCATTATTGTGGGAAGCTTCCTTCGCTGTTTCTACGGGGGGGAGAACATCCTGGGACTCTCTTTTTATTGATATTGTAAGGTATGTATCACACACCCAATGCACAATGTTGCTGAATGCAGGAGGAACTTGGTTTCATTATGAATTTTCATTATTGCCTTCCGCCACTCCCACACATTCAATTTATTAAACAATGTTCACAGTCTAAATAATGGCCAAACGATCCCACATAACAATTTCAAGAGTATTGGGCTTGGGTTGTTTTCCCTGGTTTTGACCAACTTCTCCAACTCATGATAGCACAGACTTTGATGTTTTGCAATAGGGACATGGTCGTCTTGTTGAACTCAAGACCTTAGGCGAATTAAATCATAGGCCATTGCAAGGACTGCCATATTTTGAAAGATATCCATTGTATCGCATCGTAAATGCACCCCCTCTTAATTGAGCACTTCTTTGCCTTGGTCGTTTGAAGGAATTTGCGTAAGCGCAGTTTTGGCATTTTACGTAAAAAGCAGCTGAGCTTGGCATGTCTGTATTCTGCTGTGACCATCAGGAGTAGCCCGCCTGGTTTCAGACATTTATCTGCTAATTCGTCACTGTTTTGTCAGTTCATCTGTCAAACATGCAGTTCTCTGGTGTGACAAATTGGGTGAGCGCATGTTTCCTTTCCTTTCTCATAGGAATTCCAAGATGTCTTTGCCAACTCTTCCGAGCCCTGCTTACCAGAGCAAAGATTAAAATCATATGAAACATGCATCAAGGTATCAGGAACATAATGCATTGTGATACCCTACAATATCATTAAAAAAATGCGGATCGAGTCAGAATGGAATCAGTCGAAGGCAGCTTCGCCACGCAATTGCTAATCCCCCAACCCTATTTGACAAGCAGCTTAAGAAGTCCCTAAGAGACAAAGTTCACGGATCCTTTGACTAATTTCTTAATATGAAGAGTGGAAAGATCACAAGTATGTTAGGATTATAAAGTAGACGTGATCTATTTGCAACATATGGCTCTCCATCCTATGAATGAACATGCAACCGGGTAATGATGAATGCCAGAAATTCCGAGTTAACGTATAAGGTTGGAGGAACCTATCAAAGACTAATCCTGCATGCTCACTTTGCTTCACTTCACGTACCCATCGCAGGCCTAGAGGTTGTAGTAATATTTTCTCCGGACACTGATGTCATGGTTAATTAGCAATCGCTGCTTGTGGACTGCGATGGATTTCAAGTAAATGTCTATTTTCGATTTCTGACTCAAATGCATCTAGCAATGTCCACACAGCCATTGGAACAAAACTTGAGATCGTCATGTGATTGGGGCTTATGGTTGATTCCTGTTTTAAGGGGTCCAATTCTGTGACATTTAGCCCACAATCAACATTCTTATTGCACTTGAAGGTTGTTTTCTAATGTAGAGGAAAACTTTATTTTTTGGAATCCTTAAGAATTTTTTAACATTTACCAAAAAAGTCTATGATGCCAACAACTACTGAAATTGTCCTGCACTTGTTTTGGGTCATACTGGGACATGACTTGAACATTAAAAGTCCCCCTATAAAAAAAAAAGAAAATCCTTAAATGTTTAATGTGCAGATTTAAATGTGATTAGGGACCGCGTTATAAGACAAAAAGGAAGATCGGGGGGAAAACAATTGAGGGACTGGAAAAAAAAATGAAATTAAAAAGTGTCGTACATAACTGGGACACAAAACCCTGTAAAAAAGGCTAAGAAAGTTCCAAAAAATTAAAATATTTACACCCATTTTATCGCTCAAGTCCATCTAATCTATACTTGAGAATAATATTCTAATCATTTTTTCAAGTGTAAAAAAAAAGCCGGGAAAACCAATTTTTTCATTGTGCGTGTTTTAATTTCTCCTCCCTGATTTTTCTTTCATATGTTTGAGGGGTATTTCCTAAATTTTTAGGTTTCGGCTACTGGGACATTAAGGTTTTGGTATCCCGGTTATGTCGGACTTTTCTCAAGTTCAGAAGTTTTGGATGGTTTGTTTTACCTAGAAATGTTTTCAAACACATGTAAAACTTATTGTGCAGGCATTCATGAATACCGGAAGTTAATTTTTGTAGAAATACACTGAATTACTCCTTTTTTTTTGTGTCGTACATAACATGCGGACAGGAAACTGGCTATTTAAACAAAAAGAGATCCTGTGGATTTTGGAATATTTCTTAATGTTTTTTTGTGTAAAATATAAAGATCACTCTTTATCAACTCTTTTGATCGTAGTTTTGAAACTATAACCCATATTAGGCAATGTAACACTACTCAGAAAGAGGAAGCAGGACTGAGTCACAAAACTGTGTTGTTTGGCCCCTTAAAAAAAACAGAATGAACCCGATAGAGCTCATCTACTGACAGGCAGTGATAATGTCTGCTTACGAGGACAAAGGAAATTAGGATATTGTAAGCTACTAAAAGTGATACCTTCTTCTTTGAAAACCTTCATCTCCACGCGGGCTGGATATGAATGTGTAACAGCTCCAATCTGAAAATCAATTGATTGGATGGACCATAAACTCTCTACCAGCACCACGTTGTTTGGTGGATGACATGTTGTTTTGGGGATAAAATTCCGATTGCACTTCCAACCAATGGAAACCAAGTATGGACTGAAATGTCAGGGATTTGCACTTGTCCAAAGGAGTGCAAAAGAATCAGCCTATCAATGCACCTATTTATCCTGAGGAACATCAGACATTCAAATGTTCAAGAACCCTTCACAGATATAATAGTCAGACACAGATGATATCAACTAAGTATTACTTAGTACTATTCTTCGCATATACTTGGAAGAACAATACAGAATCTGAAGATAAACGACAAAACATGAATTTCTTTCATCATGTGTATTGCCTAAGGATAAATGACAAAATGATCCTGCTTTCATCATGTATGTATTGCTTACGGTATGGGCAATATTGTAGCCCCTCAAAATTAGTTTTCATCACACTTTTTGGCAAATTGCAGATTTGAAAATGAGCAATTTGTAGAGTAGCAGTTAATCATGCTTCAAGCAGTTAAGTAGAGTTTCTATTTAATAGGTTCTATGGAAAAATAGTACGTTTTACAGTGAAAACAGCATCATTTTGGGGGTGCCTGAGTGGCCATGTTGGAATGCTATTAAGTACTTCTAGAAGTTACAAAACCTTAAAATTATATGAGCACATTGTCACAGTATGAGTACAGGTACTTGATCATTTAAGGGGTTTGACGTGTTACGAATTACTCGATAAAATTGTCGCTGATCAAGAATCTGAAATAAAAAGACGGTGTCACCGACTGTTTTTGAGCTATAGCCAAAACAATAAAAGGTATCAGGTCGCTTTTTAAACCACATACTTTCTATGGGAGAAGTAAAAAAATGACGCTTGAATCGCTCTACAAAATAAAAACTACTCGATAGAATTTTTTTAATTTTCAAGTATGTTGAGGTCCCAATTGGGCCTCTTCAAAATTTGAAATAAAAAATAGGGTCACACGACTTATTTTTTTCCACTACATGCCTAAAACCACTCAAATTTGACCTTTTATCAATTTGGGCACATCATTGGGCGGCAAGAAAATCCGCAATACATTCTGCACGCATCAGAGCAGGAACGCAGTCGTAGAGATGCGCGATTTGAATAGACGCAAACAAAAGGCACAGTTGGCAGCGATATCGGCGATTGATTCTTGGCACCTCAAACACAAATTCTTATTTTGTCATGACTGGGCGCTAAACGAAGCTGAATGTGCAAACCAGCTTGCACTTACACAGTCACCCGTCAAACAAAGGAAACCCCTTAACTTACATGTTTATATAGATGTGGGGCAAAAACTGTGTTTTTGTGCTTGTGGACACATTTTACTTTGGGCGCTATAACTGTTTAACAGAATATGTTGTGAATGGCCTTTTCACAGTGTGCATATTTTCACACCAGTGTGCATATTTCTACAAAGCAATATTAATCATGAATAAGAATTTCCACTGATGTAGAAAAATTGCCTCTCTTTCTTGTATCGTCATTTTGGTAAAAAACGTCAAAACTCACATTTTTTTGGCTGGCCATAATTCTTATGTATACCACTTAACACCCACCAAGCATGGTAATTACGTGGTCGAAAAATTTCTTTGGTTTTAAAAATGACCACAATCCAGGCTTATTGGAGGCTTTCTTCAACTTGTTTCTCCTTAAAAACAAAGCATCGGCCATTTTGGCCTCCATCTTGGATTTAGAGGTTTACCACCCCGGGCAAAAAAATATTGAATCAGCAAGGCCATTGCAGTCAACTGAAATCACACAT
>JAMKCH010026643.1:0-28430 GCA_023653785.1 Ophioderma brevispina
AAAAGAACACTGGCGGCGGAATCGTGATGTAGAGAAAATGGCGTTGAGGTGCTGAAGCTGAAGACGATTTGAATGAAGGAAGAGTAAACCGTCTTTTTTCAAGACCATATGTGACGCCGAAGGAGATTTAGAGGCAGTGATTTAGCATTTTGGAACCCAAACTCGATGTGGATATGATAAGATGCCCCCGTAGGAGCCAGACTAGCCATCAGTAGTGATGAATATTCGCCGGTCACGAGTCTCCTCGCTCAGACTGCGGTCATGATGTGTACGGTCAGTGTGCACTGGACGGGGATGAATGCTGCGAAGCCGGAACGTGGGGCAAGCAACAAATGAGGGTTCCAGTTAATTCTTAATGGTATTGGCCGCGTGGCAAACTGATAGTGCTTGATTTGGCTTCAAATCAATGTCGGTTGCTTCATTGCTAGGACAATACAAAACACCCGCATTTCCACCAGTACCAGCAGATCAGGCACTGTGCATGCAGCTGGCTACAGACTAGTCTACAGTAATGACAGTAATGACAGTACTGGGTAAACACAAGTGTGCTGAAGAGGTTAGGTTTTTCTTTTACTATAATACTAAGCTTTATTTTTTCATAAGATTGTGTTGAACATAGTCATACCGTTATACCGAGGCACAAAAAAAAATCAAACTCAAGTCACTACATCATGACTTCCGTTACAATTTGCATAGACATGTAATTATACCGATAATACACACATACAAAAAAATCCACAGTTAGTGAGAGTGCTTTATTCATGGAACAAGGACACTTATAAAATGGACACTAAAAATTGAAATTCCAAACACAATTTACTCATTTTTTTTGTTTTAGTTGGCATTTTTATTCAATTACAACGTTGTCTTATATAAAATCATATATTGAGCAAACATTAGTCATCTCAAACAAAAACATCAACCATTTGCGAGAAATTATTATCCCTAGACAATATGCAGCAGCTATTATAAAATCACCCCAAAAATCAAAAAATTTTTTTAAAAAGGCTGCCCTTCGGCCAAGGAAGGGTTAAGGCTCAAGAAGGTTAACTAGGTTTAAATGTGACCTTTATCATGATAAATGCCCATATAACCCCACTATTGTACTTCTTAAACTAGATTAATCCAACTTTAAAAAGGTTGGACAGTTCAAACAGGTTTTTGGCGGAACATCATCCGGTGTAATTCGTCTGCTTTCCGATGTCATGGTGGAATGGAAATCTTCTCTGTGGAAAATCGAATTCATCTGCCGACTTTTGTGTTTTATGGGGGAAAACAACAACGTGATATAAAAATTTGAAGTTTTTCTTACTGCTTGTATATTTTTGGTGAGTTAAGTAAATCATTTAGGATGTCTTACAATTGGAGTAAGAAGAAGGATACTTTTGTGTGGTGACACGGGTGGTAGGCGAATGCGTTAAATCGCATGCGCCAAAATTGCACCCCCTAACTTATTTCTAACGGATGTGCAGGTTCAGGTCAGTGTACTACGAGAGGTTTGTGTCAATAACTGGTGCAAAATGAAAGAAAAGATTCTTAAAAAAAAAAAAAAAATACTAAAATTTGCCATTATAAAATTTCACATCGAAAAATTGCAGAAACTTGTTTTCATAATACTCAGAATTGCTTTTTTTGGTCTTGAATAATTATTTAGTGTGATAATACACACCGGGAAGTCGGAATATACAAATAAGGAGGTCGGTATAGTGAAGAGTATTTTAAAACTCTTTTCCCGACAGGTTTTTCCGACGGAAAAACCCCGCGATATCCTATGTACTCTAATCGTAGCCCCGGGCTTCGCCCGGGCTACGACGTGTTTGAGCTTGGTCTGTGACTGTCAATGTCAGTCACACTGACACATGGACAGTGACCACACACTCACACAGTGACACAGTCATGGACAAAATTGGGTCACAAATTTTTGTGAAATTAACACCACTAAAAAATACCAAATAGCACTGTACTGTATGCCCTATAGCCGGGGAGGGCTGACGTCATCACATGCGGTGAAACAAAGGGGAAGCCGGCCAGGGAATCCCCGAATCGCCGTGAAAACAAACGTGCCAAATTGGCGTCTTGAAGTTCATGCACAATCGTATAAACAATATGCGTGCAGCGCCGCATCGATGATTCTGCACGGCGTTGCCATGCAGGCAGATTTTTGTTGAACTCCCAGAGGTCCGCTCCCGACTTCACAAGCTGGACAAGGGGCAGAGTTTTTCACTATGAAGGCCGATTTTACAAAAAAAGCGCTCAGGGTTCATGAATAAGCCCCTTAACAATCTCAGATCAAGATGCGAGTGTGCGGTAATATTCTTTGACGATGATCTTTTGTAGAATAAACAAAAATGGCTACGCATAATTTCAATGTGGTGAATGTTTACAGTTTTAACAAAAAAGATCTCGTTGGCGGAGTTTTATTGAACCTAGGCGGTCTCAATTACCTTCTGGACAGTATTAAATACAGTTGACTATGACATTAACAACATGAAAAAGACAAACCTGTTTAAAAAAACCCGAGAGTTTAGGTACTTTTTGTGAAAACGTCAAAGTTCACCATATTGAAATTGTAGAGTAGCCTGCGTTTTGTTATCTACAAAAAAGATCGTAGGATTATTACCCACCAATGCATCCGATCGTTGTAAAGATTAATAAGTTGATGCTTGTCATTGTTTGGGGCCGCTTCCCGTGAGGTTGTGCTATGTATACGTCAAGTGACCGCAGTTCATTTGATTGCCAACCAAAAGGCCCGCAAGAGTGGCATACCGCACACCGCGGCACACTTCTAATTTACAGCGCTCGGAGAAAAGGTTTGAACGAGAGCACGTGCTCTGGTTTAGTATACATGGAACTATGGGTATCGGGTGTGCCAGAAAATGAGAGATCATAATTTTGGTTGTTAAAAGTAAAAACTTAGAGGTAACAGCTCTAAAATATGAACATAAAAGTTTTAAGTAACAAATGTAAGGGAAAGTTAAAAATGACACACACATCTACTAAAAGATATTCCGCCTATATAAAGATAGGACAATATACCAGTTTTAGAACTAAAAAAAACATACAAAAAAAGTATCGTCTGGTTGTACCATAGAGTATTATATAGACCTCTAATGAGCCCTTCATGGTTGGAACACTTGCATGGAACTCTGGTAGGGAAACGCAATAAAGTGACAATCCTGTTTCGGTTGTTTAAAACGAACTGTTCACAAAACAATTTTCCATTTTAGACATCATGTTAGTCCGGCTAATTAAATTACTGTATGTGTCCGTGTTTGTTTGTTTTAATTTTTTATCATTAAGACGCTGTATTGTAAGAATTACAATGACCCCGCTTATATTAAGTAGTAGTACTAGCACATGAAAATATGAACAAAGTACTATACTCTTGAAGTACTGTACAAGATAAGCGTACTTAGGCGTGATGCGCGTAATTGTGATCGTGCGATCTACTGCTAAGCTCCGCCCCTTCTAGATGGCGCGCGCGAACTCTTGTAAAAAGGTATTGTGATGAATCTATAATGATGTATAAGGGCCTATATATTGAAATGATAAAAATCCCTTGGGCCCATATTAAAATAATCACCCACAAAAATATACAGGGATTTCAGGGGACCCGACTCCAGGGTCAAGACCCTGACTTTTCATTTTGACTCTAAGAAAAATCGCCGAGCGTCAATTTGACGCCACAGCTGTTTTTTTTGTACTTTTACAACATCTCAAAAATTTCAGCTGAAGTCGGCTAAGTTCCTTCACATAAAGAAATCTGTGGTTGAAGTATCAATATTAATCACAGTTATCTACAGACAAGAATACAAAACAGCCCTATCAGATCGCCGATCAATACCATTGAAATGAATTTGTGGTTGGTACTGCTGACTGCTATGCACCACCTGTAAAGTACATCGAGATCGATCGAGAAGGGAGCAGATTGCTATTATTGATTTGTTTGAGTGCATGTAGTATAGACTACCGGGTGTGAAATGTCAATCACTTCAACAGTATTATATGCATAGCCAACCGCCACCGCAGTACCTACGACCTTGCGCGATACGTTACCTCTGTCACTGCCAATTACAGTGTGCATATGATATTCAGCATTACTGCAAAGCGGTGATTTTAAAACATGTCTGGGCATGCCTAATGTTAGTAGCCCCGCCCTGCAGTGACTCTGAGTGCATGAGCCAAGGCATCAATTCATCTAGTTACGTAGCATACACAACAATTGATGTCATCCTGGTGACCCTCTTGACTTTTGCTACCCTGCGTGGGAAACCCGGTGGGAAACCAGATAAACATGAAATGGAATTGGGAAAGTTTTCTTTGGCAAACAAGTGGTCAATAATTGGTTGACAGTAATGGATACAGAGGGATTTTTTTTTGAAGAAAATATTGTCCATCTTTGATATAGTGGCAGTGGGGTTGGATGATTATGGCTCCAAAGAGTCCGGATGATATAGAAATTAAAGGGCTATGCATCATTTACAAATTAAAGGGCATTGCATCATTAAAATTAAAGGGACGTTCCTTGCAATATCCATTAAAACTTAAATGGTATTCTTTCATTACCATAAAGGGTCATTTTTCATTTGCCATAAAGGGCATGCTTTCTTTACCAATTATTAAATGGTCATTTTCATTACCACCCCCAGGAAAGGGTCATCCATTACCCAATTAAAGGGTCATTCTTGCATTTACCAGTTTAAAGGGTATCTTCATACCAATTAAAGGCACTCCTTCATTTTACAATTAAATGGTCATTCTTTCATTGACCAATTAAAGGGTCGTTACTTCATTTTACCAATTAAAGGGTCGTTCCTTCATTTGTACCAATCAAAGGGTCATCCTTTTACCAATTAAAGGTTTGATTCCTTCATTTACAATTAAAGGGTATTCTTGCATTACCAATTAAGGTCATTTCTTTCATTACAATTAAAGGGTTCATTCCTTCATGTACCAAGTAAAGTGTCATCCTCATTTACCAATTATGGTCATCTTTCATTTACCAATTAAAGGTTGATTTCCTCATTTACCAATTAAAAGGGGTCATTCTCAGGTACCAATTAAAGGGTCTCTTTCATTTACCAATTAGAGGGTCGTTCCTTATTTACCAATTAAAGGTTTTTTTTTTTTTTTTTTTTTTTTAAAATATTCCATTCAATTTACAATTAAAGGGGGTCATTCCGTCATTTACCAATTTAAAGGGGTCATTCCTTCATTTACCCAATAAAGGGTCCTTCATGTACCAAACTAAGGTTCTCCATTATGAATTAAAGGGTCATCCTTATTTACAATAAGGGGCATTCATTTATGAATAAAGGTGTTGATTCCATTATTTATGAATTTACGGGTCATTCCTTCATTTACCAATTCATTACGAATTAAAAGAGCCCATTCCCCACCTCATTAATCAATGTGGGTTGTATAGGCTAGCCACTAGTTTCATCATTACAATTGAAAGGCTTACTGAAGCATATTTAAAGTGGCCAGACATAATTCAAATTAAAGGGCCTTTCATCATTTACCATAGGGTTTGAAAAGTACCCACATATAATAGCCCTTGCCAGTTAAGGGCAGGCTTGGCTCCAGTAAAGCTGTGGTTAAAAACACAAGGGTACAACATTTTGACACTTCATTTTTCAATAAATAAAATTTTGACCTTCATTTTTCATGTTGACTCTTGGACAGAGTTGACCTCAGGGTCTTTGACTACGTGGGGAAAAAAACTGAGTGAAATTACTGACCATTTTTAAAACTACTGTTCATCACTAATTAAAAAAAAAACATAGCTTGTTATATTTTTTTTTTTACAATAGACCAAAGCTTTTAGAAAAAGCACGAAAAGCATGTATCAACACCGGGATCTTAACATCCAATCCCGCATCCAATATGCCGTTAAATCATAATCACACATCAGAAGGATCATAGAAGAGTGCGGAAGTCCAAGAGAAAGCTTCAATGGTCTGTAAATTTTGCCAAGGTTTGGACAGTTGTAAAGAGGATGTAATGCTGCAGATTCTCTCGCCAACTACTGTGTCCAGATGAGACTGTCAAGGCATGCCATTCATGTATGATAACCATATAGCTTTGTGCAGACCATGTGAAGCCAAGAATCCTCCAAGGGAGATACTTGCTCCCTATCTCTTTGTAGTCGTGGTTGTTTACATCCTCAGACAGAGTTTGACATCATGAACAACAAAGTGACTCACCATCAAAACCCAAGCGTTCTCGACGTCACCAACGTCAGTATCTCACAGACCTGAATGCAGATGATCTAGCTCTGCACAACCCCGCTAGCGATCTGATAGGTGGTGCACAAGATCTACTACTAACATCACTTGAGAAGGCTGCAGACAAAAGTCGGCCTACATCTAAATGCAAAGAAGACTAAATATGAGACTGTCAATGAGGAAAGCATGATTCATCAACCTATCTGCACAACAGTTGGTAGCCAACTCAAAGCCAACCGCCAGCTAGATTTGGGGGACTATGCAGTAGTTAGTTTAGTTAGTGAAAGCAAAAGTTGTAAATCCGGTTTTGTCCCTGCTAACGGGGGTGGCGGGATAACACTCACACTCAGCAAAATGCTGTTTGTGAGGATTTATGGAGCAAAGATAATTGACCTGATGCCCTTACTGACGTCAATCCACAGTTTTCGGCGGTTGGGCCTAGCCTTGGGCAACCATGCCACCATGCAAGGCAGAATTTGCTGCGATGGACTGTTGCCATCTTAGTTCCAGAGATTGCCACCAGCGGCCCTTTGTACTTTGGGGAGTTAGATCTTATTTTCATTCTCCCAGAATCCACACGCGTAACAGTCCCCCCGAACCCATCTACCCACCTCAATCTCCATAGTTATTTTCCTTTAGAGACAAACAACACACTCGCCCAATTGGGCCGGTGGGGTTTAGCCGCCGACAACTGCCCTGGGACAGGTAGTACTGGGTTACCAGGATACAGTAGCAGGCCTCATAGGAAACCTGGCATGACACAGAGAGTCCTAGGTCCAGGCTCCAAAAATAAGAATTAGGGCGGGCAAGGAAATTTTGCCCAATTTAAAAGGGAACCAAGGCAGTACTGTTACAGAATAGCAGTTTTTTGGTGGCACCAAAGGCAAATGTGTAGGGGCACCTAAGGCCCAAATGCTTAGGTGCCTTAGGTTATTGTGGAGCTGTGGGTCCTATGTTGCCGGAAGCAAGAAAAGGACTTCCTGTACACAAAGGCAAAGCTTGGAATGCCTGCAATAAACTACACCATAGTGCAATCTGGGTATATCTCCAATTCAAACCAAGCTGAAGTTCTCTAGAGCATGTTTAGAGGAGTATCTGTATAGGATCTGAATACATGGACAAGAAGAAAGAGCTAAGGATAGACTGGATGGCACCTACACAGCTTCTTATGCGAGTACAAAACAGATCCTGGCATGAGTACAAGACCAAAGCACAGATATCCCTCCAATTTCAACGTCTGTTGCCCAAACGCCGGAACGAATTTCTGGTCACTGTCATCGTGGGTGATTCAAGTAGTCTCGATCGGTCACATGCTGGACAGTTACCACGCCAACCAAAACAGGGGTGGTCGCCCCTTTAACTACATTGAGGTGATTGCTGGAGACATCCAACAGGATCAATCTGACATCCCAACTTACAGGTTTTTCTAATGACAAAACTCAGGGGGACATTTGGCGCTACATGGGTTTGCACACCCATCTGGTGTCGAACAGCATCTCGGCTGCGGCCGTAGATAGAAGTAGCCTGGGCCTCCTAGTGCCTATGCACAGTGGTGATCACTGTCAGTGACCGTGGTGCGTGACCTGACTGTGCTAGGAGCAATGTTGGGACATGACACAAGAGCAAGCATTTCCTTGTAACCTATGAAAATGATGCATATTCCGTGCTAGCTCCCTCTATCGGTATGGACCAATAACCGCTTCTGGTGTTCCCACCAGCTTGCAAATCAGGGCACCACTTAATGTTAATCTTCTATAATCTCTCTGTGCGAAAAGTGAGAGGTGTGTTGCCTTTAACCGCCTTATCAAATCGGCATTGTCCTGTACTGTCGGTAATATTTTAGACTCGGACTCTCCTGGACCTTTCACCCCGTAAAATTCTCCAGGAAAATTGCCATTTGGTAATTTCGAAAAATTGTTCTAAAGTAAATATGCTTTCATATTAAAAAATACAAAACGATATTTATCTAATTTCAAATAATTTATGGCATTTTTTTTATTGGCTATATTGCTGGAATAGTTCTAAAAACATTATTATTATAAAGGCCATGGAGGCTATACGAGAACCGTCTGCCAGTTATTTTGTAAAGTCTATACGCAGGACCAACGTTGGTGGCGCTATTGTGGCCCTGGAATAGCTCACAGACTTTGGCCAACTCTGTCACATTTGCTATTAGCTTCCACAAATAACAACAAACGTCCGCCAAATGCACTATGATGTGCAGTAACCTAAAAACGAAAGTTGTCTTTTCGCCACGATTCGGGTTTTCACTGTGATGTTACGTAGGTCCACCTATAGGGTTGCACGACCAACGTCGACTATAGTCGCGACTCACTGTAGTTGTGACTACGGGACTATTGTTTCGCAATAGTCGACTATTGGTTGGTATTATTTCAGTGGCCATACTATACTGGTCGCATTTGTCATGAACTGGTCCTTAATATGGTGGATTTGTTTCATGGTTCGCCTTTTTTTCATTTACTTCACTTATTTTTGAGAACTTTACTAAGGCAAATGACCTTGACTTTGGTATCAATTTGTTGCTTATTTCCTCCTCTTGGAATTAAAAAGTTCAGGTCATTAGGATGCTATAATAAGAAAGTTATGGGATAAATGGCAGGTATGTCACAGGGGTGACCCGGGCGGTTGGGCGGAGCCCCATAGAGTTAACCAAAATTGTGAAAAATGCCATTACTTTGAAACTTATCAACACTTAAACATTTACATGCTAGAGAGTCAAATTACACACACATAAAGATAAAGCGTTCATCTTCCCTATTAAAATACTCAAGTTTCTTGAAAAACAACAGTAGATAAAGTAGTTAATTAGATAGTTAATTAGGTTGCAATAATACCCTCAATTTTGTCCTGCAGCCGTGCATTTTCCTCCTCTGTCTCACAAGTGCCGATTTCGAATTAGTTCTTAAGTAATAAGGGGGGGCTCATAATTAAAATCAAAAGAATTAAAATAATTAAGACAGTGATGCTGTATAGGAGTGAGACTTGGTGTCTGAGTGAAAATAAGAGGTAATAATGAAAACTAATAAAACAAGCAGCATTAAATATAAACTAACAACATAATAAACATGAAAATATGTGGAACCAAATAAAAGTGACATCCTACCAAACTTCAAACCAGTCTGAGGTATTATCAAAACATCAATATTCATGGTCTAGTTAAGTAGGTTAAAGGCTGTGCTTTTTGTTGTTTAAGTAGTTTAACAGTGTACCAGTATAAATGCAAGACCACCCGCCCTGCATTGGAAGTTGAGGACTTTTTACCCTACCCTGTAGAACAAAACACAAAAGTGACATTGAAGTTCAAATAATGATGTTTTCCCATGTAAATTGCACTCTCAACATTGAATGTGTTTGTCATTCCCTTAATACAGACGAATCAAATTGGATACTGTAAAAGTATTTTGAGTTACCCGAAAAGCTTCATTCAAATTTTGAGCCACCCTGCAGTTACATGGTATAACTAAGTAAAAAAATACAAGCAAGATTGAATTTAACATTACTCATTGAAAAGTGATTTACAAACTGAAATGTCAGAAAAAACTCCTGCAAAAATTTTCATATTTAACACATGCACTTTTTTGCATTGCGATAGAATGTTTTTGATCACCCTGTATATCTTACCCCATGATAGATGGCAAGAAGTTATTACTTATTTCATTGAAAGCCCCCTAGTAATGTTATAGTCAGGAATCATAGGTCTTTTGGTCTAATCCTCAAAAAAAAAATTAAACAAATCAGGGTTGCAAAAGTAGCAATTAAGTTTGGTTAAAAAAATGAACATTTTCTTCACAGCTAACACTCCTAAGATATTTGCACACCCGGTATCTTGGGTTCATTTGTGCATAAATGGACATCCTTAGAGTAAAGCTTCCAAACAATGTACAAAACTTTAGGGTGTTAAGTGAACATTAAAGGCTATGGCTCTGTGAATCAAAATTGGTGTGTATTTCTCAGGTTTGGGTGGAAACATTTTTAGGACCAGTTGTGACTTATGACCTACTACACTAGTGGACAGTCATTAGCTTATGCACAATGAGGGAGAAAATGAAAAGCACAGTTTATTGAAGATTAAGTGGTTCACAGTTACTTTGAGTTTGGTAAAATTCTGAAAAAGCACATTACTAAGACTTTGTGTCAGAATACAGCAAAACAAAAATGCATGCATCATTGCTAATTTCTAACTTGTCCACCAGAATGTAGTTTGATGACTGATAAGAGATTTTGTGAAACATGATTTTTGTATTAATTTACAATAGTCAACTAGAAATAAAGTTAAGCTAAAATGCTCAATTCACAAGTTTGAGATGAATCCGATTTTTCCGTTTTCAGCAGTAAGCATTATGTTTAGACAAGCATTCATTGAGGAGGAGGCACTAGTTCAGTCAGACATTTTTGGGTGGCTCCCCTGTCTGGGGTAAGGTGAGTGAGGTTATTGGTTTCGAAAACATTAATCCCAAGGGCAACCATTATCATTTTTGAGGAGGTTGCACCAAAGATTGTGTGGAAAACTATCTGGATCCAAAACATCCTTTATTGATAAGGATATAAATTGTGATGAGTTACGGCCCATGATGATTTTAATTGGTCTCGCTATGAGTTTTAAATATTGGATCGACTCGTCTCGGCCAATACTTTTGCAACTCATAGCACGACCATATTATTTGGTGCTTAATCGACCAATTTTATATCAAACTGGGGTTTTACAGTACCAGTATGAGCTCTTCATCAGCATGATGTAAGGTTCAAACAGTCACGTTTATAGAAAACGGTCATGTGACACTATTAGTGGTTCGAGAACCACTGTGTTATTGGGAGGCTACACTGTGGCAATGGGTTGTTTTGGATGGGTTACTTGTATTGAGACTGCAGTGTTTTTCTTTCCATTTTAGATTATATCATGGCTGATGTTCAAGCAGTTACTCCAGTGGGCCAACTGCCAGTCTCCAGGAGGTATAGGTCATAGATCACCAGGACCACGGGTCTCCATAACAGCAAAGTCAGCCCACGCACTAGGGATCACGTCCAAACTCGCGTTCAGCCTTAATCGGGTGGCGGCAGGCAGCACTCTCGTAACACTCAAGCGGGGGGCAGGATACCACGGCCCCCATCACAAACGAGGGGATAGCCAGATGGCACTCGTCAGGGCGAGAAGATGGCCGTCTTCGTGGCGATCTCTGCACGAGAAAGTTGAATGTCAGAATCTATTCACCTGCTGGTTAAGTCTGCGTCGAAGGTGGAAGAGAATTCTCACGAAGAGAAAGTGCGAGAAAGAAAGTAGAAAGATTAAGGAAAGACGATGAGACAAGAACAGCACATTCAAAGCTGTCAAAACAAGAAAAAGAAAAAAATAGCTAGAAGAATTCACGATTGACCTCTTGCTCTAGAATGGATGAACGATAATAAGGTTACTGTTGATGCAAGAGCGTACCTTTTGGACAAATTGTTACCGACACTCATTTTGGGCATTAGAACTCCTTGATGGAAAGTCGATTAAAAGGAAAGCTTGCAGAAGAAACAGAGGTGAAACACACTTTCAATCCCTATTAATATTTGGCCAGGTCTTGATTGAGGAACAATCCCAGGATTACAGCACTTTCCCGAGTGGCATCGCGTACATTCGATTGGATTCGGGAGGTGAGACGCTAGGGAGGTCCCCCGGTGACCCGATGAACGCAAGAATCACGTTCTTTTCATTTGAAGATAACAGGTTCATCACAAAAATCTGTTAATTAGATCATTTGCTGTAAATGTTCCGGTTGTAAATAGTTCAGGTATGTCACAGGTGGACCCGGCGGTTGAGGAGCCCATAGGTTAACACAAAATTGTGACAAAATGCATTACTTTGCCACCTTATCCCCCCCCTCCCCCCTAAACAGTTTAATGCTAGAGCGTCCAAATTACACACACTTAAAGATAAAGGTTCACTCTTCCCAATAAAATACCAATTTCTTGAAAAAAGTAATTTAAAGTAGTTATTAGATATGTTAATTAGTTGCAATTAAGTCCCTAATTTTGTAATGCCAGCGATGCAATTTTTTCCTCCTCTGTCTCCCAGTGCCATTTTCGAATTAGTAAGTCCAAGTTAAATGGGTGCTATAATTAATAATCAATGATTTGTAAATGATATGATAAGTGCTTACCTTGTGTTGAAATAAATTTATGTAATGTTAATTAAAACTTGTAAAATTTTAAGGGAAAATGAAAAAACTAAATAAACAGCAAATAAACAGGCCATAAATATAACAACAACATAATACACATGAAAATAATGTGTACCCAAATAAAAGTAACATCCTCCAAACTTCAAACCATGTCTGAGGTACATGTATTATCAAAACATCAATATTCATGGTCTAGGTAAGTAGTTTTTAACGGGGTGTAAGTCGTTTAACAGTGTACCCAGTATAAATGCAGACCCCCCGTCGTGGAAGGTTGAGGGAATTGTACCCACCCGGTATAACAAAACACAAAAGACATTGAGTCAAAAAGGTGGTTTCCATGTAAATGTGTGAACATTGAATTGTTGTCATTCCCTTAATACAGACAATCAAACTTTGGATTACTGTCAAAGTATTTTGATGTACACGAAAGCTTCATTCAACTTTGAGCCACCCTGCATACATGGTTAACTATAGAAAAATACAAGAAAGCAGTGATGAATTTTAACATTCTCATTGAAAAAGGATTACAAACATGAAATGTCAGAAAAAACTCTGCAAAAGTTTCATCATTTAACAATGCACTTTTTTTGCATTTGCGAGAGCATGTTTTTGATCACCCTGTATATCTTACCTGAAGATGGCAAGCAGTTCTTACTCTATTCAATTGAAAGCCTAGTAATGTTATATTCAGGAATCATAGGTCTTTTGGTCTCCTCCTCAAAAATTAAAAAAAAAAAAAAAACTCAGGGTGCAAAGTATGGTTAAAAAATGAACATTCTTGTCAAGTTACACCACTATATGAATTTGCACACCCTGTATTCTTGGTTTCATTTGTGCATTAATGACATCCTTAAGAGGTATAAGCTTTCCAACAATGTACAACTTTATGTGTGTTAAGTGTACACATTAAAGGCTATGCTCTTGTTGAAATCAAAATTGGGGGGGTATTTTCCTCAGGTTTTGTGTGTGAAACATTTTAGACCAGTTTGCTGAATTAATATGAGACCTTACCTATACAACTATTGGAAGTCCTATTAAGCATTGCACAATGAGGGAGAAAATGAAAAGCACAGTTTAAAAAAATTGGAGAATTAGTCGGTTCACAAAAAGTTAATTTTTGAGTTTGGGTAAAATTCTGAGAAAATGCACTATAACTAACGATTTGGTGTCAGAATACAACAAAACAAAATATGCAATCATTGCCGTAATTTTCTAAACTTGTCCCAGAATGTTAGTTGATTTGACTGACTCAGAGATTTGGAAACATGATTTGTGTATTATTTACAATAGTCAACTAGAACTAAAGAGACACCTTAAACGCTCAATTCCAAAGTTGAAGATGACATATTTTTTTTTCGTTTTCTCAAAGCAGTAGCAATTATGTTTAGTACAACTTCATTGCAGGAGGCACTAGTTCAGTCAGACATTTAGTTTGTGTCTCCCTCTGTCTGGGTAAGGTTGCGTTGAGTTTTGGTGTTCGAAAACATTTAAATCAAAAATCCCAAGTGCAACCATTATCATTTTTGAGGAGTCCAAATGTGTGAAAATATTGATCCAAAACATGATAATGATAAAATTTGGGAGATTTAAAACATTACACACGCCCATATTAATTGTCCCTCGCCTATGAGTTTTCAAATATTGGACTCGCCTACGTCTCGGCCAATCTTTGGCAACTCATAGCCCGACCCCATTTAATTTGGGCTTAAAATCGATCCAATTTAATTAATCAAACGGGTTACGGTACAGTATGAGCTCCTTCATCAGCTGATTAAGGTCAAAAGTCACGTTTCGAAGAAAGGTCATTGTGACACTATAGTGGTTTCGAGAACCACCTTTGTTGTTTATTGGGAGGCTACACTGTTGGCAATGGGTTGTTTTGGATGGGTACTTTGGTATGATGCTGCAGTGTTTTTCTTTTCCATTTTAGATAATCATGGCTGATTTCAACGTTTACTTACTCTCAGTGGGGCCAACTGTCCAGTCAGGAGGTATAGTCCTAGCTCACCGGACCACGGTCCTCCATACCACAAGAATCACCCACGCACTATGGATCACGTCCCAACTCGCGCGTGTCAGCTACTCGGGTGCGGAAGGCCGTCACTCCTTCTCGTCAACACTCCAGCGGGCAGGATACCACGGCCCCCATCACAACCGAGGGGAATCGCCAGATTGGCTCTTCAGGTCGAGAAAGGCCATCTTCGGTGCGATCTCTGCACGAGAAATTTGAAATGTCAGAATTCCTATCACCTGCTGTTAAGTCTGCCGGTAGAATGTGGAAGAGCTTCCACGAAGAGGAGTGCGAGAAAGATTCAAGGAAAGACGAGAGAACGAGACAGCACATTCAAAGCTGTCCCAAAACAGAAAAGAAAAAAAAATATCTAGAAGAATTCCGATTGACCTCCTTTGGGCCTCTAGAATGATGAACAATAATAAAGTTGAACTGTTGATGCAAGAGCGTACCTTTTGGACAAATTGTTACCGACACTCATTTTGGTTGGCATTGAAGAAACTCCTTGATGAAGTCGATAAAAGACAGGCTTTCAGAAGAAACAGAGGGAACCCCAATTTTTTTTTTCATTTTTCAATCCCATTAATTATTTTGGCCCAGTATCTTATGAGAACAATTCCCAGGTACAAGCATTTTCCCAAGAGGCACTCGCCTTAACATTCAGGATTGCGGGAAGGTGAACCGATGAACTCAAGAATCACTTCTTTTTTCATTTGACGATAACAGGTATGTGCCAACAACAATCTTTTAAATTAGAAAATCATTTTGCTGTAATGTTTCTGGTTGAAATATCATCAACTTAAGGTTTCACTTAGGGACTTAGCCAAAACCCCTAGATTTTTAACGTAATATGGTGAATATTTTGGTGACTGAATAAAGCTACTATTTTTTGTTTTCATTTTTACCCGGTAAATCTAACTAAAAGGTTATTTTGATTTGAAAAGGGTTTTGGTTGACCAGTATTGATTTTACACAGTATTCTATCTAATGGACTTCAGTTGGTCACATTAAAAATGGACCCAAAATATTGGTGCAAAAACTTTACATATGGGTTTTTGGTTCAATGTCATCCAATTAAGATAACTTTGTGTTATTAATAATTAATTAATTTGGTTCATCCCTCTTTAAAACTATTGTGTGTGAATAAAAGAAACTTAGAATCAGGTTGTTAAAAATGGTCATAAAAACGCTGTGGGCTTTAACCACTCTGAAAATTGTTTGGTGGATCAAATTGATGATCATTTGAATTGTGAATTTTTTTAACTAAACAACCACCAAAAAACCAAAACTTATTTGGGTTTACTTTGGTCTCTCTTGTAAAAAAATGCTTTCCCTCAGTTTGTTGCTGTTGCAACCCCAATAACTATAACTCAAATAACATACTTGAAAACATGATTCCAGACTCGCCAAGAGGCAAAGCTGAAGCACGGAGAAAGAGGGAGGAGCAGTCAAGAGCAGAATTCCTCCGCAAAAAGGAGCGTCTTGATCGGACTCGGGTCGAAATGCGGTAGCCCACAAGGATTTGTCTGCTTGAAGATGGACGAACAAGTGCCAACATCTACCTACACAATTGCACTCAAGAATTTCTCTGAGGTGTTGGTGCCGGTTCCTGTTGAGATGAAAAAGGCAAGTGGGACGGCGACAGGCGACAATGACATTTACACTTGCCGATCATGATTACAAGCAGTTGAGGGGATGAATGTTGTAAGCCGTGGAATCAAATGTCTTGGAAGAAGTTGCGTGCCGAAAAGGGGGCCGGGTGACATGATTCCCCCTCATTTTGTTACTCCTTACAGTTCAGTGGCGTAGCCAGGATTTTGTTGAAGAGGGGGCACATATTGTGAAATGTACAACAATTTTGTCACTGTCGCCTCCAAATTCTTAAGACGTAGTATTGACCGATTAGTACTACTTATTGTATTGACGATTAAGCATTATTTATGGCGAACGAAAAAGAAACCCTGTTTTTAACGGGCGAGAGCGGACCTTTCGATTAGGGTCGGTCGGTCATGACGCAACTTTTATTCTTTTTTTTTTCTTTTCTGGACTGGAAATTGCTAAAATAGCCCCAAAATCTGAAAACTTTTCTAAAAAAATTGCAACAATTGTAAATTGGGCTAAAACAACCTGATTTTACAATGATTTTTGTGGGAAACTAAAAAAAAAAAATCTGCAAAAACTAAATCAGGGGTACGGTCGGCCCCGTAACATGGGGGGTGGGGGGGGGGGGGGGGGGGGGTGGTTTTTATTTTCGTCGTCCTTAGTAACAAATTTTCATGAGCTCTATCATGCACCACGTGCTCAAACAAACAGCTTACAGCTTTTAGACAAATGTCCCGCGGACCGTTATGTACCGACAAACATCTCGGTCTGTTACAGTTACTCCCTGTACGTTTAGTTGTATTTGAACTGATTTACCACTGAATCGCTTGAAATGCTAGGTCATGTTTCTGTTGGTAATCATCAATTTTTGTATGAAAGTAATGGGTTAATTTGGGGTCGCATTATGTAATTGGCTTAAATTTTGCTCTATACCAAACCAAATTGCTTGATATTGCACGGGTACAACTGCAACCCCTACCTGGCTTGACTTCGGGAATCGGCAGGATAATTGATGCCCCTGGAGGAGATAGTCGATATGGTTATTATTTAGATATCACTCTCTGAATGCACACTCTTGTGGTTTTTTTTGTTTTTTTCAACATAACAATTCACCTTAACCATGTGACTGTGTTTGTGAATCCTTAAATTTACAAGTGCTTACTAAACCACTATTTTCAAGTCAAATCCTCAAAACTAAAGACACCTTTACGGTTATTAATTGAATACGTGAAATTTGTCAATCCATATGAGATTATTTCCTTTCTGAAAAACTCTTAATTGTAGGTATCAATTTCCCACCAGACTACTTGAAACCAGTGGGAAAGAAAGGTGGAAGAAGAGGGGATTTGTTGAGGTAAGTACATCAGTTCATCTTGTTTTTGTTTCATCAAAAAGGAATAAAGATTCCAGTCTCGAAATTTTGGGACCCGCCTCCCCCCTGGATTGGGTCTTTGCTAACTCCTTCAATTGTGATTTCTGAAATATAATGATAGTCCTATCCTCTTCAAGTCGGTCAGTGTGAAATACGTATACACAGGGCTCGTTTTAGCACGCCCGCGACCAGTGAAATTCATGTTGGGCCAGTAAAGAACTCAACTGAGCAGGCCCGTCAGGCCAATGGATTTTCATAGATGTATGGTTTACTAGTTTCCTTACTGTCCTTGTATCAATTCCTGCCTGTTTTTTAAAAACTACTCCAATGTGATTGTCCCTCACGTTTCAAAAGTTAACTACTTCAAATCTATTCAATTCGACTTCCAATTTCTCTAACACTGGGGGTTCTGTTTAGTCCTCAGTTCAATCCATTTAACGCAAATATAATTTTCTTGTGCATCGAGCGAGGGGGGGCCCCCCAAATAGGTTCTTAGGTCATCGTACGTACAGTGGGCAAGACCATTACCAAAGTGCAGAAAAGATTAAAAGAGGGAGTATGAAAAGGAAAATAGACCCGAGGTTATCTCCCAAAGTGGAAGTCAGATTCTAACATGTGATGCCGACATCTGACAACAAAAGGCAAGAAACCCCTCCATGTTTTGTAAATCCGAGGAGTCAATTTTTTACATTTTTTGTACTGTGTACAACGACAAAAATGCAGGTGAATGGAAAAGCAGACATGCCAACGATAACGGAAGTTTCCGTATTTCGTACGAAAAATGCGAAATACGACGTACGTTTTCCCGTAAAAAAATAACGGAAATGGTCGCTTACTAAACATAAAAATAAAATGTATAAAAGTCAGCAAATAAGTAAATACAACCTAAGCGCAGGAAAGAGGGCAATATCTTTCAATAAATAAAAGAACATAGCTTTGAAATATTTTCAATTTATAAAGTCTGTAAAAAAAGGGTTCCGACATTGTTTTCTCCCGACTTTCGGATGGTGCACCCACATTAAGATTTTGATTTAACCATTTCACTGCTGTTATGCTAAATGTCTTCTGACGGTTTTAACAATTAACTTAATGGGTGCAAAGGAATAGACCTACAAACAATTGATTGTTTATAGTGGTTTTGTTTAAAACTTTCAAAGTTTGAGAAAAAAAATAAAAAAAATAAAAAAAATAAAAAAAATTTCTTTATGGACTTAGTTCGCCACTGCAGTGTGTCTTAAACACTATCAGTGATTTGGAAAAATATATTGAAATGTGCAGGAATAGCTTCAAGTGAAGGATAAGTCTGTTAATTCTCATAAGTTTACCTTTTCCAGCTGTAAATTGACAGAAAGGAAGAAAACGCAGTGTTCCAAGATACTATTCTCCATTCACTTACTGGTTGTAGGTAAGTGATCGACGACAGTAAATGACTAAAAGCTCCGATGCTGTCCTTATTAGGGTTCTTCTGGTCTTCTCATTTGCAGGTATGTTAGGATACTACCTGTACTTGTTCTACATGTAAAATCTTATTTTTGATGAGTTTATTCGATTTGCTGATTTAGCAATCACTATAGTGTCTTAATGGGGCTGCGACTGCTGAGCCGTCATTTTTTTTTCGGAAAAGCTGTATTTAAAGAGCTCTATCTCATGATTCATTCATTGTGCATAGGTAGCTTAGTTTTCCAAGTTATGAGCCTTTAAAGTTAGACTTTAAGTTTGACTTGTTCATTTGTAATGTTTCAGCTAACAATAGTCTCATATGGCACTTTGTTCATACTGAGAGTTCCTTAAATGGAGACTGTCAGATTGCAGAACTCCTCCATTTTTTCATGAACGAGTAATTTAAGAGCTCTCTCATGATGCAGTGGCATAGTTGATGCTCAGTTAGTGTTATGATCTTTAAAATTTAGACTTTTAAAAATTCTCCATAGACGTAGTTTCTCCTGACAGTTCCTTAAATGGGGCTGTCGACGGCGGAGCTCGGTCCATTTTTGTGCTGAACAATCTGTATTTTAAAGAGCTCATCTACTGATGCGTTCATATGTACATAGGTACTTAGTTTTTCAAGTTACGTTAACGAGCTTTAAAGTATTTAGACTTTTAATTTAAACTTTTGCATTTTAAAAAAAACCATTGTTGTGGCAGATTAACCTTTTCACTGCACTGATATTGCTATATACAGACTGTAGAGCAAACGTCGGGCAAAAATTTACAAATTTTGCAAGAATACTATTTGGGTCAAATACACGGATTTGTCCTGGAATACTGAAAGCTGTAGTCAGGCTCCAAAAAAGATTAGGGCAGGGCAGGCACTTTGCCCAATTTTAAACAAGAGCACCACGGCATTACATGTTTTAAGAGCTAGCAAGTTTTTTGGTGGCACAAGGCAACTGGTAGGGCACCTACGGCAAATTGCCTTAGGTTTCCCTTCGGTTTATTTTGGAGCCTGTGTAGTCCAAAGTTGGCATGTCTGGAACAGGGAAACTCCCCGCTTTATTGCATTAGAACAACTGGTTTGGTCATCGTGATAAAAAAAACACCTAAAAATAGATGGCCTGACGGTTTATGAGGATGCAATCACCATACAAAAACACAGACACTTTTGTGCTCATTTCAACCACGGCAGACATTTTAAAGGTCCCAGGAAATGCAATAGAAGTCATTAGTTTGTGTCAAGTCTACAAGGAGGGATGAGAAAGTATTCAATATTTGGGTTGGTGATGACATTTTAGTGAAAATATGATTTTTTTCAGAGAGTAATAGAAAAAATTCCAGGGGACTGGATGATGAATCTATCATGGCACTGACGGAAAATCAATAGTTTCACTAATGATGCACGGGTAGTGTATTTTGTGGCCCTGTTTTTGTAATGGAAAGCCCTGTAAAGATTGGAGTAGGTTTATCATCTCATTTGCTGCGGACCTTTAAGGAATCATGATCTAGAAAGATTTTGTGGTTCTCATCATTTCCCGAATATTATATATTTCAAGTCTGAGCTGCTGTAACATAATTCCTCATTGACCGTGGTATTCATACCATGTTCGTTTCAGTACGTCAGAAAACTCGTCACCAGAATGTCTCCTGAAATGTTCAACGAGCTCTTGGAACAATGTCCAAATGTGCAACAGCATATAGCCAAAGCAGCATCCTGGAGGCCAGAAAAGATTCTAGTCGAGCTATTCAAAAATTGTGACAATGCATCCATAGGCATATTGACAGGCAGAGAGTGCTGGGACTTTTCAAGGCTTTTATATGGACAAGCAACCGTGGGTCACTACGAGACACATTAGAAATCCAGGAGATGTAAGTTGTCCATTTCCGTTTCTCCATCAAACAAATCACCGAAAGGTTGGTTCTGTTACTCTAGGTCTGTCTGTCACAGTTAAATATCTATGAAATGCACTGAGATTTCAAATATTAACTTTCATTGCACTTTGTTAATACAAGTGATTTTGGATTCTGTCAAATTGACTTTGTTTTTATGCAAAATTTACATTGTTTTGGTTAACATACCCCCAAAGCCCAAAGGGGGGGGGGTGCAGAGATCCTCCCTGAAAATGTTTATGTAGGGAAAAACAGGAGTAAAAGATAAATTTAATGTTAAATTCAGCCCTTTTTCGGACTCTTTCCATGCGACCGGGATATCTTTGCTGGTGAAAGGGACATTTGTTGCACCTACCTTGAACTTACCCCCTAGAACCACGGGTTTTTTTTTTTTTTTGTTTTTTTTTTTTTTGGCTATGTTATTTAATATTTAAAACTCCCCCCCCCCACATTCTACCACAGTCAGGTAACACCATGCTGGCCCCAACTTCAAAGCATCTGGCCAGAACCGCGTTCTAATTTGTTTGCCTTCTTACCGGTCAGGGGCCTGTAATGAAATGATGAATTGATACGAGAGTTCTAGATCAGAAATGTCCAGCAGTGAATGTTCGGGTTCTACCTAGGCAGTAGACCTGGGTCACAGGCCAGATGCCCTAGATAGACACCTAGTTGAAGCAGCTGAGGTTAAGGACCAAAGTGTTGAAGGACCGATGGATCTAGATGGTGAAGAAAGATTGGAAAGGTGAGAGGCTGAAAGGAGATTGGACTCGATGTTGATCTTCAGGATAACAGTGATGTCATCTCGATGCGTGTGTGGTCTCTTAGACAATTTTCAAAAGTCCTAAAAACTTTTCTTTTGTCCTCGGAAGTTTACAGTGCACTGTAATCGGTGTTTGCCTCTCGACTGAAGATGTGGTTCTGATAAACATTCCAAGAATATTTTTTCAAAGGGTGTTCTTAGCGGGTCATTCCATGCCAATTCAACAATTGAGTACACCATCACATCGTGGATTTCTTTCCTTTTTGGTGTATTGAAAGATATTCATGAGAAACTTAAAATCCTGAAAATTTGAGCTCTGTACTCTTTCAGTTTTCACGCTACAGCAATTTAAATTGAGGGGGGTCACCTCAAAAAACATGCTACCAGTGTGAAGTCAATATAAGAGGACCATAAGTAAAGAGCTACACCCCTCAGATCCTTCACACTTGGCATTCTGGATAACCTTATGCTGCAGATTGCAAATATGTGAACAGAAAAAATGCACCTGACCCAATTAAATAACAGGGTGGGCAAAAAATGGCCCAAAAAACCATTCGGACCATACTTGGGGGGGCCCATATAAGTCAAAAGTAAAAGTGATATACTTCCAAATTTGGGCTGATGAAAGTTTATCTTGAAGACTACCCCTTGTGTACAATCTATACTTATAAGCGAGCGCGAAGCGAAGCTCTGGTAGACTAACGCGTAGTACATATTGAAGCTATTGAAAATCTTATAGTCTGACAGGTTAAAAAATACCGACCTTATTGATCCCCCTTTTCGTTCTACCATTAACTCCTACGGAGTTATTCCTCGACGGGAAAACTACAGGCTGTACGATCCTGAAGGTCCTTGAAAGTCCTGCGGACATTTCCAAATCCTTTTTCCAGACCTTGAAAACCTGGAATTCACAAATGTCCTGAAAGTCCTTGAAAATTGCAGTGAGTGTGATAATGATTTTTGATTAAAATGAATATCATGGCAAACCAAAAAGTAATAATTTTATCATCCATTGCGACATTAACGGCAATGGGAATTTAAGAATATATTATTTACCCTTATGCTGCTATTACAGGATGTACGATTACTGAACGTTCAAAATGCAAAAGATCAACGCCCATTTTGGTTGTTTTTTGTCTTAGTCGGTGTATGAGAGAAGTTATGTTCTCTTTAAAGTGAAACTAATTGCAAACACACATTGCCTACTGTAACTAGGGTGGTCACATGAAAAATTTTAAATCTCCGTATATTTATTTTTTCCTACCAGAATTGTTCCTCTTTTTTCAAACTATTGAAAACTTTTTGATCAGTGAAAACCGGACATTCCTTTACAAAGTTACAGCCCAAGCCTTCTAAAGATTTCGAAACTAGCGTTTTTTTACCCCATTTGACGATTTTTCTTGAAATGGATATTTTTTAGCTATTTAAGGAGTAATAATTTGAGAATATGGACTTTGGTGTGTGTGTGATCATTTTAAAATTAATTTGTTTAATTTGATGCTCTTAGCCAAAAGTTAAATAGAATAGTCTTGTTTGTTATAACTTTTACATTACAACACTTTCAAAATGGCCGAAATTACCAAACTGCACTTTCGGTAGGCTGAAATTCCAATAATTTTGGGGCACAATGGGCATATTTAGCATATGATAATTTTATGAAAAAAGATTAAGAGCCACTGGGGTTTTTTATTATTTTGTGTTGATTTTATGCTATTTTATAGCATTTAAATAAAGAAAAACTTGTCTAATATGCTTAAATTTCTACTTTAGGAACACTTAAAAAATGGACAAATCAAATCAACATCACCAAAAATGCACTTTGCGCAGGCTTAAATTGATAATTTTGGGCAAATGGGCAATTTTAGCAGATGATAATTTTATGAAAAAGGAAAGAGCCCCTGGGGTTTTTATGTTGTGTTTGATTGATGCTATTTTTATGCATTTAATATAAAAAATGTCTAATATGCTGCACATTTCTTCTACTTTAGGCCACTTAAAAATAACGAAATCACCAAAAAAACCATAACTTTGGGCCGCGGCCGAAAGTTGATTTTGGCACATTTTGGCAAATTTAAGCAATTATAATTTTAATTTTTTAGGTTTTTTCTTTTTTTAATTTTTAATTTCCATTGATTTTAAGTAAGAAATTGGTCAAATATGCTTCCATTTCTACGCAACAGGAATAAAAGGCAACTTCAGGGAAAAAAGAGGAACCCAAGGGGAGAGGGCAAGAGGGACAAGGCCAAAGGGAAAGGCAATGGAAACCACCAATGGATCTGGAAAGGCAAAGGAAATAAAAGGGAAAAGAGAAAATACAAATGGAAATACATTTGCAAATGGAAAGCACAGGGAAAATATGGCAAAGAAAAAAATTGCAAAACACCATAGGAAATACCAAAATCCAAAATATGAAAAAAAGAGAAAAATATGGCAAAGGGAAAGAGGCTAATGTAAAAAGGAGGGAAATGGAAAGATGGCAGAAAAAAAAGCCAAAGGGAACAAAGGGGAAAAAAGTTGAAGCAAAGAAGAAGATAAAGGGAAAATGAGAAACAAAGTTGAGGAAAAGGCCAGTAAACAAGGCAAAGGGAAAAAAAAGGCAAGGGAAAAGCAAAAGAAAGAAGACAAAGGGAAAAACAAAATGAAAAGTGGGAAAAGACAGGGTTAAAAGTTAGACAAACAAAGGAAAATGGAACCGCAACTTTAATTTTGGCCTTGGATTTTTATAAGGTGCTAGAGAGTCTGCCATGTCCCTGATGGGATAAGGCATGTTATAACCTCCGAAAAATAAAAAAACACAACACAAAACAAACATAAACCACAAACCAAAATCCTTAAAGACCATGAAGTCAATTCACAACACCCCATCACCCCTCCCCTTTAAATCGATTTTGAAATCAACCAAGCCCAACTTGCAAACTGCCGGCCCATCAACCCACTGATTTACTGCAATAATAATTTATCTTCTTTTAAGTAGTTTTTCATCAATTCTCGATCATCAAGTGTAAAATTTCAGTATTTCAGTTAAATTATTATATTTAACACTTCTATTCCATATTTAAAATAATCCCATAATGTCCCACTTAAAATGTTCAAATTTTTAGACTGTTCTTGAGCCACAACCCTTTAAAATGATGGAAGAGTTGCATTGTGTACACAGTTCAGTTTCAAAATACGCATCCTAATGATGATCCATTTTACGTCAAGGGACAGACGGCGCTGCACAAATGGGGCTTCATTGTCGTGTGTTGACAGCCAAATAATCAAAACAAATAGCAACATAATTTTACTTGTTATTTAGATCCCAAAATATTTTCAAGTTACTTGAGTTTTCCTTCATGAATTCTTGATTATCAGACGGCTAGGGTTTGGGCATTGGTAGTGATTTATGTCTGAGAGGACAGCGTCAAAACCTCCCTCCTCCCTCGTGATTAGGAACGCGGAAGCCCCCGTTGCTTTCCCTCAAGGTTTTTCCCCATTCCCAGCGCGCATGGCCCGTGACCTTGAAATAGAGGCTTTTTGATATTTTTTTAATAATTAGTTCTTTGCCGTGAAAAAATAATGAAGGTACTCCATTTTGTTTAATTAAATGTTGATCTTTTCAAATTCGCTATGCAATTTTTGTTAGAGATCATAAATATAGACCTAATGCCACAAAATTTTGTTTTGATTCACTTCAAACTATTAGTCGTACGAGGACGCAATATACATCAATGTCACCGGGAGGTCATTTTCTTGCCCTTTTGTTACTGTCCCATGAAATCTGACAGACCCAACCATAGAAACACATGTTTGACATGGTCGATTGAGGGTAGCATTCACTGCAGGGAAAACTCTCGCAGCACACGACCTCCAAGTGTTTACGCTAGCGGTACTGCGGTGCGATTAACTTGCCGTTTTTCCGACGCTTATGACTAGAGAAAAAACCATCGTAAGCTTTAAAATTTGCTCCACAATGTAAAATAAACATGAATTGTTATAACGACCCAGCGATTCAGGATTATTTTTGTTGAGAAGGACTTATAATGGATTTTACTTTGTTAGAAATGATACTTTTCAACAAAGGTTTCACTACGCACGCACAGCATAGCCGACGCTGTATGGTGTACAGCAGTTAAAGCACAGCATAGTGACCCACCCTACTAATTACGGATTTTCGTATTCTGTAGCGAAATGAAGTGAAATATGTACAGACGTTTTCCCTAAAAAAATACGGAAAATGGTCGCGTCACTAAAATAAAAATAAAGTGTCTATAAGTAAGAAAATAAGTTAAAATACCGAAAAATGAAAGTTAAGGAAAAGGCGCAATTTTCTTTTCAAACCACTAAAAGCACTAGATTTGAAGATTTTCATTTAAATAAAGTCTGTTTAAATGGTTTCCTTTCCCTCCGCCATCGTTTTTCTCCTCCCGAAAACCCCTTTGTTTCAAAGGGTTACCCACAAATAGCTTGATTTAACCATTTAACTGTGTAATGCTAAATGCAGATATGCCAACTAGTACGGAAAGATTTTCGTATTTCGTCGGAAAATGAGGCGAAATATGGAACGAACTTTTCCCCTGTAAAATATACGAAAAATGGTCGGCGTTACTAAAATAAAAATAAAGTTTTATAACAAGTCCAGAAGAATACGTAATACAGAACAGTTACAAAGCTCATAAGGAGGCAATATCTTTTCAAAGTGAATCAAAGAACATAGATTTGAATTTTTTCAATTTATACAGTCTGTTAAAATGGTTTCCCGACATTGTTTTTTCTTTCTTCCCCCGACTTTCGGATAGTTCACCCACATTAATATTTTTTTTGAATTTAATTAACCATTTAACTGCTGTATCTAAATGCTTCTGAAGGTATTTTAACAATTTAACACTTGGTGCAAAGGATAGACCTAGTACAAACACAATTGTTTATAGTGGTCATTTTTATTGTTTTAAAGTTTTCAAGCTTTTAAAAAGTTTAGACAATTAGTTTTTATAAATACTTTTCGTGCAATTTAAAAAAAAATCTATATGGACTTATTTTCCCACCGACAGTTCCTTAAGGTAGTGTCACCCCTATTGCTTTGTTTTTAAACACGAATTTCTGATTTTTGCACCATTTTAAAACATCAAACTGTGTTCTATGGTTACCAACAAATGTTATCCAAGTGCTGCAGATAATCCTGAGCTGTATTATTTTTTGGCCGATTTCCAACAGCTATGACCATTTAAAGTCACAAAAACCACAGGTCTTAACGGCGGTAATTTAAGCACATTTCACGCCGTCCGGCGCAAGGCGCAGCATCGCGTCGCGCGGTGGAATTTTTGTTGCTGCTGAATGAAGCGTGCGCGTGCTTTAATTGCTTTATTACTGTTTGCTGCGCGACGCATCTTTGAAAAATAAAACAATATTGAAAATTTAACAAGCGCTAATTTAACGGCATGAAATTTAAATTTCTTCTGATTCTTGAGTTGGGGACAAAAGATGTTTGAATTCAATAGTGCAATAAAGATGTATTTTCCTCACTTACAAACACATACTCAATTTTGAAGTTCAAAGATAAAGTTATTTGAGAAAGAGACAACTTGAAATGGCCGTGAAAAGCCACTTTTTACTAAAACAACGATTTTCTCATGTTCAATTTTTGCAAACCTTTAACAAATTTTCGGACAAGATAACTCCAAAAAACCCGAAGTAAAAAGGTAAGGTGTAACTTTCCTACGATAGCAACGGTCTTTCTCCTAAGGAGGTTTTTGCGCAAATTTTTTTTTCAATTTTTCGATTTCTAACTATAAAGATATTCCCATATATACTCAAATTTTGGAAAGAAAGGTAAAAATCACACTTTTTTGACATTTTCCCTATATTTCGTAAGTAAGCTCTATTTTAAAAAATAAAAAATTTTTTTTTAAGTTCTTGTTTTGTTTGTTTCTAAAAAATAACTAAAAATCATGAAAATTCAAATTGTTTTTGTTATGCTGTCTGGAAAATTTGGGGCAAAATCATGTTTTTTTTAGTATTTTTCTAAAAAACGGAAAAGATTTCATTAATCTGATGCCATCATCGGGTTTCATCGTCCAATTTTTCTTTCTAGCAATGTATACTTTACAGACATCAAAATATTTGCAAAGTTACAAACCAAAATAGATCACTAGGAACTCAAGGTTTTGAGACACTACCCTTAATGGGGCGTCAGAACGGCGGAGTCTCTGTCCTTTTTTTCTGGAAAAGCTGTCTTTTAAAGAGCTCTAATCTCATATGCAGTTCATATGTTTATAGGTAGCTTATTTTCATCAAGTTATGAGCCTTTAAAGTTAGACTTAGGTTCATTTTAATGTGCTAACTGTAGCTAAACAAGAATCTTCCATTTGGAACTGTTTCATACTGACAGTTTCCTTTAATGGGGGGACTTTCAGAACGGCAGAACTCCATCCATTTTTTTTTTTTCAGGAAAGGGTATATAAAGAGCCTCTCATGATGCAGTTGCATGTAGATGGCTCAGTTTTCAAGTTTATCCTTTAAAATTTAGACTTTTTTCTTCTTTTTGATGTAAATCTGTAAAAAATCTATCTCTCCATATGGACTTAGTTCTTACCGACATTTCCCTTAAATGGGGCTGTTTGGAAAACGGGCGGAGCTCCTGTCCATTTTTTTTCTGGAAAAGCCTGTATTTTTATAGAACTCTAATCGCAGATGGCAGTTCATATGTACATAGGTAGCTTAGTTTTCAAGTTTACGAGCCTTAAGTTTATGACTTGTACATTTAAACTCCATGTCCATTTCTTAAAAAAAATCATTTTGTTCTAAATTATTGGCCCTTTCACTGCACTGATATTGCTATAGGCCAATTCTCCCTCGAAAGACTCCAATGCGTCTTTTTGCTGTCTTTGATCCACCTTTTCTTACACAATGCCTTTGTGGATAAAATGTTGATATTCAATAGATCTAATAAACCCCACTTAGAACATATATAGTT
>JAMKCH010026644.1:0-23910 GCA_023653785.1 Ophioderma brevispina
CTTCAAATTGTAGCATTGATGAGCCTGGTCAAGCCCAGCTTTAGAGGTCATTTTTCAGTCTGTGAATTACATGTAAGTCTTGCAATGTAACAACTTATTATGTTTGTTAGTGTTGTAAAATATGATGGAAAATATTTATCAAAAGAGCTTGCTTTTTTTAATTGTTTAAAGAATGGAAAGTTAAAAATTTGACTCTATGCAGCTAGTTCAGTGGCAAACACATGGGCATTTTTTGGCACAAATACTTAGCTTCCAAATAAGCACTCCTGCAAAAGATTGTCGTATTATATCATTGAAAATTCTTGCTCTGAGATACAATTTTGTTATTATACTGATTTCATTCAAGGAGGAGATTATTTAGGATATGATTTTCTCTCAATTTGTACTTGATCAGTTGTAGAACTCCTGCCCAGAACGTTTTGAAGGTTTATTTGACAAATAAGTAGAAAAGAAAACCAGAAACTATGTTTTAAACTGGCCTGCTATTGTAATCGTTCTCCCCTAGAAAGCATGCTTTGATTTTATTGTCGTACATGACAGAAAATTCTAATCATCACTTAATAAATCTTATCACATAACGATGGCATATTCGGCTTTTTCACTTCATGTAATCTAATACATTAACATTGGTAAGCATTCCAAATAAGCATAAAATCCAGGTTGATAAAAATTGGGGCACTTCTTTGTGTAAAATGTCCTTGTCTCTTTAAGAGTAAGTTATTTATATCTGTTGATCTGACATTTAGCAAAAGGTTGAAAATATTAAACTGTGTTTATTTCCTAAAAAGGCAACCTATACGCACAGGTAAAATTTTTAAACAATCCTTGCCTTTATCTCTTTCTCTGTGATATTAATATCTTGTTTTGTTATTCTCTTTGCAGGTGAACATAAAACAATGGCGTACTCAATAGAGAAATTTGATTGGTTCTGTGGCGAGAATGCTACCGAATCCCTAGACAACTTCAATTGGACATTAAATAGCACCCTCTATAATGGCTGCTTTACAAACCTCATCATCACCCTCCCACACATCATCTTCATCATCGTCACATCACTGGTACTGTTCCTTGCTGGATGTTTCTCAAATCTGAAGAAAATAAAACACAATTATCTGTTGCAATATCCCGGCCACGCCGTCTTCTGGTTAATGTACTTACCCCTCACTTTCCTGTTAGTGTGTTCAGTTGGTGAAGGGATTCTTACAGATATTGATCTGAAAATGGATCTTCCCACACAGCCCCAGCTCTACCTCCCAGCATGCATTGCTTTACTCTCTGGCTTGCTAGCTTTACTGTATTACAATCAGATGGAATACTGGGATACCCCTCACATGGTGTGGCTTCTGCTACTCTACTGGGTTGGATCTCTTGCGGCAGAAGTTGTACGATGCCTGAATTTTGTTTACAACAAAGACATCGATCTAGATATTCTTAGATTTGATTTGAATGTTGCTGCAATTGTAGTCTACAGTGTTTTTATACTGCTGGCCCTCCATGTGATTCGAACTAAGGTGAGAGTTTAACACTACTTATTATCTGCTCTGCTAATCCAGCTTTTTAGGCCAAGAAAAAACAAGTTTGTCTCAGAAGACCGCGTGTATTTTGTTTAAAATCTTTGACCGCATAATTTATTTTTGTTTAGATTTTTTTCTAAATTTCAGGGGGGAAAATGAAAATGTGGCTGCAAAATTGAAAAAAGTGGGTTTCAAAAAATGCATTAAAAAAACACATTTTGCATTGTGATTTTTCACATTTCTTCTGAGACAAACTTGTTTTTTTTTTTTTTTGCCTTATCATAAGGCAAAAAAAAAGTTTGTTTCACTTACCCGACGCCCACATGTATAAATATGTGGGGTCACTTTTGCTGCATAGCCCCCCCATGTGATGAATCCAATTTTCAAATATTTTTTTGATGTTGGAAAAAAAATGAAAAAAGGGTGGTGGACCTGTGTATACAGGAACACAGTGTCCATCTCTTTCAAAGTAATTTGGCCAGACTCCACTGTGTAACATTGCTGTAGGGGGATTGCTATACCTCCTTCACAGCGAGTCTGTTACTTTTCCCAGCATTGAATAATGCCAGTATATTCATTATTCTTATTCAGTGGGCGGGGTTTAGTAAGCAAACACGCAATATCATTGGTCGTTGCCTATCTTAGATGAGACGATATTAGATAGTGCGTCGTCGCGCAGGTGTTTACGCGCGCGTGTATACGGTTACGCAGTGCACGCAGCTAGTACGGGTTGGTTCATTTTTGACAGCGGGGAATATTTTTGCCCTTTTAACTAATATTATTGAAATAAAAATATTTTTGTTGATTAAAACAACCAAAACTAAATAAGAATGAGAATAAAAGATAGGATTTGTTGTTTTGCCTATCTAATATCGTGTCATATTGGATGGGCAGTCCAATATTTTTTTTGTAGTGGATACCGGCTGCGCCGGCATCCACTACTCAAAATATTGGACTGCCCATCCAATATGACACGATATTAGATAGGCAAAACAACAAATCCTATCTTTTATTCTCTAAGTACACCTGGGTAGAGAGGAGAAATTGAGGTAAAGTGCCTTACTCAAAGCACAATATGTTGGCTGCAGCAGGGCTCAAAACTCACAACCTTTGGCATGTTGCAACATCAATTATTTGCGAATAGAGGTGAAAGACTAATTGAACTGTGCATCTAGTAGCTAGTTCCCTTTGAGGTTTTCCCTCATCATAATAGCTGGTGCTTATTCAAACCAAGTTATATCTTGTAAAGCATACAAAGCCCCTAGGTGCAATGACAGTAAAGGGCAGTGTAGGCTCTCTGAGATGCGATCCTAATCCTCTGGTCAAAGCACATCACAACCATATCTCATCTGCTTTGCTTGGAGAGGCACAGGAAAAGCATGTATGCTAGGGTCCGAAAGATGGCAAATTATGCTCAAGCAGGGTGAAGCCAGAGGAACTTTAGTGGATGTCCGCAGTGATTCTGATGTGAAAAAAATGGCTGCAAAGCTACCCCAGAAAGTGGGCCAAAAAGACAATTAAAAATAGAATTTCCGCATAAAGCTTTGCTTATTTTCTTTAAAAAAGCCCATAACTTTTTTGCCAGATATATATGAGATACTTTTATTTTATTTGGTCTAAGTATTTTCCCTGCAATTAATATACTCACCACTGGTTCAAACATTATGCTAATAACTCCCGTTATCCCACCATATCGCCCAAATAAAAATTTATTTTTGCGGTATCGATACCCGGTACCGCCCATCCCTACCACTACCCAGAAGTACAAACCAACTCTTCTTTGGGCGCGCGAGTAAGTCGCGCGTGTAGTCCCACCGGAGACGAAAAAGAAGACGAAGATAGTGGTATTTTTTTTTTTTTTTTTTTTTCTGCAAAGCTACCCCAGAAAGTGGGCCAAAAAGACAATTAAAAATAGAATTTCCGCATAAAGCTTTGCTTATTTTCTTTAAAAAAGCCCATAACTTTTTTGCCAGATATATATGAGATACTTTTATTTTATTTGGTCTAAGTATAACTGTTTTAATGTATGTAGTATATTTGAGATTTGAAAAGAAAACCCAATCAAGAAGGAATTTAATTTGACCCAACTTGGCTCACAAGTCATGACCAAAGGTCAAATCTTTAATATTGCATTGATTTCTTTAAAAATGGTCTCAAGTTTTTCACTTTCCCTCAGGGAGTGCAATAAAAGTAGTCGGCACATATTCTCTTGTATTTGATTATCAAGATAAATTACAACATGGGTCAATGCCATTGACCTCTGAATTTTAGAAATAAGACAGTGCAAAATATTTTTGTTGTTGTCTTTGAGGAAAGATAAACAATCATATATTTAAAGAAACCAGAGCAATATTAAAGATTTAACCTTTGGTGATGACATTTGACGAGTTTTTCTTATCTCCATAACTTCGTTTTGTCTTATATTTTTTTTTTTTTTTTTTTTAATGTATAAGCCAAAGAAGAGTTGGTTTGTACTTCTGGGTAGTGGTAGGGATGGGCGGTACCGGGTATCGATACCGCAAAAATAAATTTTTATTTGGGCGATATGGTGGGATAACGGGAGTTATTAGCATAATGTTTGAACCAGTGGTGAGTATATTAATCTAGGTAAAATACATTTCAATTAGGGAAATTTTAAAACTGTTTTAATGTATGTAGTATATTTGAGATTTGAAAAGAAAACCCAATCAAGAAGGAATTTAATTTGACCCAACTTGGGTCACAAGTCATGACCAAAGGTCAAATCTTTAATATTGCATTGATTTCTTTAAAAATGGTCTCAAGTTTTTCACTTTCCCTCAGGGAGTGCAATAAAAGTAGTCAGCACATATTCTCTTGTATTTGATTATCAAGATAAATTACAACATGGGTCAATGCCATTGACCTCTGAATTTTAGAAATAAGACAGTGCAAAATATTTTTGTTGTTGTCTTTGAGGAAAGATAAACAATCCTATATTTAAAGAAACCAGAGCAATATTAAAGATTTAACCTTTGGTGATGACATTTGACGAGTTTTTCTTATCTCCATAACTTCGTTTTGTCTTATATCTCCATAAACAAAAACCCTACTTTGGTTACCTTTTTACAGCAATCCAAGCATTTTTAATTTTGGCCCTGTATTATGGATTTACCCCCTTCTTGATTCTGCCCGCACTTTGCAAAGGGCACCCTCATCAAATTTTTTCATTAACTTTCAGTTAAGGACAGTGTCAACCCTGATAATCCAAGTATCTATTTTGGTTTGTAACTTTGCAAATATTTGATTATTGTGTGTAAAAGTATACATTTCTAGAAAGAAAATTGGATGATGAACCCGGTGGTGGCATCAGATTAATGTAAAATACTTTCCGTATTTTGAGAAAAATGCTAAAAAAAACATGATTTTTCCCCAAAATTTTCAGACAGCATAACAAAAATAATTTGAATTTTCATGATTTCTTATGTTATTTTTTAGAAACAACAAATTTGTCTAGGAACGTTTTTTTTTTCAGTTTTTGTGTCGCCTGCCCTAAGGCAGGAAGACACATAGGGATCACTTTGTCCACTGTTGTTGTAGTCTGTTGTTGATGATGTCTGTTGTTGATGTCTGTTGTGAAAAAGGGTTAACATTTGCATGTAATATCCACATACTTTGATGGATTTAAACCAAACTTGGGTCACAGGTGCAACATGGCATCCCCCACTTGTTGATGAGGTCAAGGTCACATGCCAAGGTCCAAAGGTCACATCCAAGGGCAAGTCACATGCCAAGGTTCAGATCAGTGAGGTTTAGGGGGGGTTCAAGTTGTAAACTAGGCTGAAAATGTAAATGACCTCATTTTTGAAAAGTTTTTGAAGTTCAATTGGAACCATAACTTGAATCATAGGTGCAACATTCCCTGCATATGCTGGATATGTCAAGGTCGCTTCAAGGTCAAAGGTCATGTGAGGTCAGATTGTAAAATAGGCTGAAAATGTAAAATTGACCTCATTTGAAAAGTTGAAGTTCTATTGGAACCAAACTTGAATCATAGGTGCAACATGGGATCCCTCATTTGCTGATGAGGTCAAGGTCACATATCAAGGTCAAAGGTCATGTTAGACCTATCATTCACTAACCGCGTTGGCAGGCGACACAAGCGGTCCGAGGACCGATGTATTTTTTTAAATGAAGCTTATACTTTTGAATATAAGGGAAAATATCAAAAAAGTGTGATTTTTACTTTTCTTTTCCAAATTTGAGTATATATTGGAGAATATCTTTAGTTAGAAATCGAAAATGAAAAACTGAGAAAACCATTCCTAGAGAAGACCGATTGCTATCGTAGGAAAGTTAAACCTTACCTTTAACTTCGGTATTTGTGGAGTTATCTTGTCTGAAAATTTGCCAAATTTTGCGAAAATTGAACATTGAGAAAATCCATGTTTTAGTAAAAAAGTGACTCTTCACGCCATTACAAGCTGTCTCTTTCTCAAATAACTTTATCTTTGAACTTCAAAATTGAGTATATTGTGCAAGTGATAAAAAATACATCTTTATGCACTATTGAATCAAATATCTTTTGTCTCCAACTCCAGAAATCAGAAGAAATTGAAATTTCATCTGGTCTAAATTAGCGCTTTGTTTACATTTTTAAATATTGTTTTTCGTTTTTCCAAGATGCGTTTGCGCAAAAGTAATTTAAAACACTCGCACGCTTCATTACGCAGCAAAATTCACCGCACGATGCGATGCTATGCCTTGCGCCTGACAGCGTGAAATGTGCTTAAATTCCCGCCGTTAAGAGCATGTGGTTTTTGTGACTTTAAAATGGTCAAATAGCTGTTTTAAATTGGCCAAAAAATACAGCTCAGGATTTTCTGCAGTGGATAACCTTTGTTGGTAACGATAGAACACAGGTTGATGTTTAAAATGGTGCAAAAATCAGAAATTCATGTAAAAACAAAAGCACTAGGGTTAACACTGCCCTTAAGACAAATTTACTGAGACTTTACTCTACACATCATGGAATTGCTACAGACAACCCAACTATGTTGTTTCCACATTTTTTCTGATACTTTTCCTAACCTTTTAAAAGTCTTAACATTTAGGGTTAGAGTTAAAGGTGCATCTTATAATCTAAAAACTTCTTTTTGTTTATGGTTCATTAGATATCCTTAATTGGTGTTATGAGCATATGTTTGTGTCCTCCAAGATAAGCAAAATGGTTTTGTAATTTTAAAGACTAATAATTACACTGAAAAAGTGTGTTTTCAAATGGATATCATTGAGTCACATTATGGAAACACCCTGAAGTGGCTAGCTGTTATTACAGTTGATTGATCTATGTCATAGATAATTGCTGATTTGATTTGACAGATATGCCACTGTTCTACTTCAAAAGATGCCTTTCCGGAAGACTTGAAAAAGGAAAATATGCACTTCATGGAAGGTTATGTCAACTTCCTCTCCACGGTCAGTTATTGGTGGATAACTTGGGTGTTCAAACTTGGGTACAAGCGCCCTCTAGAAGTGAAGGATTTGGGTGTTTTAACAGAAGTGCAGACCGCTAACTATCAGAGAAGAATCTTCATGGGCAAAATGAAGCAGGAACAGGTATGTGTGTCAGTCAATTATGTGTCCCATGTTTAGAGCTGGGAGTTACCGTTTAATTTCCTCTCCGTTTACACGGTCTGTATTTTCGTTCGTTTAAACGTTTAAACGGTCATAACAAATTAACGCCTGCCGAATTTGGTGCTTCCACGCAATGCAATCTTGCACCATAATCGTATCGTATCGGGTTACCCGCTTTGCATCGATCACAAATATCACTCTTGAACCATAACATGTGTTTTACTTTCCTATGTTATTTTTTAATCCAATAAGCAGTTAAATATCCCCAACTCCCAACGCCGATAGACGCTTTCAATCAACGTGGGAGCTGCCATTCAAGTAACCTTTTTTGTAGATTCCCTCGTAATTGAAGCACCGCGTCATTGGGGCCGTCGTTACGCTGTATATGCCGAAGTCGCTTCACTCGCACTACAGAACTTGGTAAAACGGGGGATTTCCCTGTTATTCCGTCCAAGTCGGAAACCATTGCTAGAAGAAGCTTGGCACTGTTGCTTACTTTTCACTGACGGCGGGTATTTTGGTGAAAATTTGACTTCAGCAATTAAAATAATACTGCAAATTAGTATGGGGTGTGCTGACGTGTAAACAAGTAAGTGATTTTCTAAACTTTTAGTTACCCTTCCGTTCGTGTCTCGTTTAAACGTTTCCACGTCCCAGCACTACCCCTGTTAAATAACCAACTGAAGTGCAGTCCTCTGCAATAGTGTCTGTAATACTACCCAAAATTCCTTTTTTTTTTTTTCTTGTTTTATTTAAAATAATATTAGGGATAAGAGAACCAATTTATATCTAGTAGATTTTTGGAAGCCCTTTTGACACTCCTTTTTTATATGATGAATTAAGGGCCCATGGTCTCGACTCGCTTAAGCCCTCGTCCCCCAAGGGACCCCAGATTTTCCCGGAAGTGGTCTCAGAGAAAGCTACTATTTTCCTCAATTTACCCCCTGTGGAATCGTAGGGCTAAAAGATGTTTGGTTTGGATGTTATTAAGCGAAAATATGGCCATTTTGCCATGGTCGACCAATATTAATTTCCCCGTACTCTATGGGGATTACAAAATCAGTTTTAGCTCTCATTTCAAAACGGGTTGAATATCGGCAATGACTTTAAAGAGGGGTGTTTTCGGGCGTGAAGGTCATTTTATCATTTGAAAAATTTAAATCGGGTCATCCCCTTTGTAATTGTTTTCCAATTAAAATTGCTTCCGAGATTAGAACTTTCATATTTTTTAAAAGGGGAATGGTCTGATGCTACTTATAACATTTCTCATCACTGATGACCTTGAGTCCAATATCCCTCTGTAAAGTATCATGCCAATAGTTCACCATTTTAATACTAGAGCTAAAAATTGATTTGTAGCCCTGTAGAGTACTTTGTAATTAATATTGATCAACCAATAAGGAAGCTCTTTTGCTCAAATATCTAAACCAACAGAACCGTTTAAGCCCTAAGATTTCCACAGGGTAAATGAGCAAAATAGATAGTAGCTTTTTTAGACACCCAAACTTTAACCATACCAGTAAAATTTGGGGCCTGGGGCAGGCTATTTTAAGCAATCGACTATGGCCTTTAAACAAGACCTCTAAGGTCATCCCCCAAATCACAATTTTTGTTTTTGTAACCATGATGCTAATTATACTTATGCCTGGTTCAACTGATTTGACTAACACTTTTGTGTGATTTGAGGCATTTCTTGTGGAATCCTCCTTATAAAAATGCATTTTTTGGGTTTAGTTTATGGACTCCCTTTTGGAAACAACTGATTGTTTTGGCCTTAAACAAAAACAAAACAAACCCCCGACAAATTTTTACAAATCTGAATAGCTGTATTGATGAATGTTTCTCATTTTATTTATATTCTAACCTTATCCTTCACTGGACATTAATAATACTGTCTGTCTTGTTCAATATATACATTGTCTATGTGGCTGTCTACTTTTGTTGTGGGCAAAATCGTTTACCACACTTGAAACCAACTGATTCTTCTTAAGAAGTACTTTGGTAAAAGCACTCTAAGCAATCAACCAAGAGGATGTCGGAGCTTCCACATGCTTCGTCTATGAAGATTTTTGTACAGGTCTGATGTGAATCTTTACTTGCTGAAACTGGCTAAATAACAGTACTGATCACAAACTTGCATTTAAGAATGGTTCATCTCTAACAATTCAATGCTACCTGTACCCAAATCATCAATTGCACACTGCTTGTGGGAAGCTACTGATCGTATCTTCTCTTGCAATCAACACATGAGCTTTGGTCAGTGTCTCAAACATATTTTGCCAGGGTTGGAACAATATAAAACAAGGAAAATTACTGGACACACATTTGAGGCAACTCTCTCAACTCTCTCACCCTTGAAATATTTTAGATAGCCATACATGGAAATATTTCCTGGTCAGTAGTTGACCTGACAATCCCGAACAGCCTGAACAGCTTATAATTGTCATTTTGTTTTAAGCCTCTGGATATTTTTAATTCTTACATTACATGTTCATGGGGTTTGGTGAACAGATTCAAACATAAGTGGAATCATGTCACTCGAAGATTTAATATGATTAAAGTTTATTATTGACTATACCACTGGCTTCCTTGTACTTCAGGATGCCTTCTGAGAAGTGGTGGACCTTTTGAAGCCTTTTAGCAAATATTTTTATGGAAAGCCGAATGCCCAAGTGAGGAAGAAGACTTGTGACATGCAATGAGTGGTTAGTACACATCTACACACAGGGCACACACACCACCCACACCACCCCCCCTACTCGTGCTGCACCACCATGGGGTCACACACACATACACTTATGCATGCACACTTCATGCACATACATACACACACACATACACACATAGCAAACACACACTGTATAGCACACCCCACATAATTTGTTAACCCTCATGTGCAAACTGGATAGAAATTTAATCAACATAAAATAAGTGACTTTTTAAAACCAAAAGAATTTTTTTTAATTTTTTAGGTTTTTTCTTTTTTTAAAATGTTAAATATTTAAGAAGAATATCACACCACACCTATATTCAGTATATTTGGTGAACATTGCCTAAAATCGTCCATTTTTAAACTTTGTTTGATTGTCATTTGTTTTTTTTTTGTGGCATGGATGTGTGCGTGTGTGAGGGTGTTGGCGTGCGTTGTGTGTGTGTGTGTGTTTCCAACATTTTGCATACAATTTTTGGTTAAATTTTAAGTGTAAAATCCAGTCCATGGATAGTAAAAGAATCAAAATGAATATTAAATCTAGACCATAGGACAATGTGGGTTTAATTCGGAAGATTTTTTGTTCATACTCTAGTAACATTTATCGGGCCTTAAATTTCCCTAGGGTATGGGACAAATTGACATTTCTTATGATTCCAAAATCTCAGTTTTGATGGGTAAGATGGGGGGACAAGGTTGTCGATCGTGTCAACCCTTTTTTTTAAAAGGGGTACTTCCCAATTTTCAACCTTGGCCCCACCTTCACACCATCAACCTGAGTATTTGGTACATTAGAAACCTTGTCATTTTTCTCACTCATCATGCAAATATTTTGACTGACTTCTTTTAAGTTATGATGCTTCAGGCTAAAATGTGGTTTGTGCAAGTACCTTTTTGGGTAATGTACCTTCCCACCATGTCCATTTTTTAGTTTTTTGTCATATCCTAACAAATGTCTATTATTCAATGAATTCAATATTTGTTTCATGAAACGCCAACAGCTTTCTTTCTCTTTGATATGAAACATAAATCAAGTCATTTGGTTGATTTCAAATTTTTGAAGTTCTGAATTTTGGTTGACATAAATGGCATTGCCCAATGGATTGTTGAGAAATGCCAGTGACAACATCTTTCTTTGATCCATCATCTTGACCAATGACCTCTTAAAAGTGGGTGGACTCGATCGTGGTCCGATTTTTTATTGTCCTTCACATGGAAGCATATCACCAAACATATCTTATGACAAGTTTTGAGTTACATCAATAAAGCAGTATGGAGAGTAGAAGCAAAAGAGTATATATACTAATATTTCACATTAAAGCAACCACACAATCTAAATTTCATTACAGATACGCAGTGCAGAGAGAGGCAAACCTCTGAGCCTCTATCGAATCATACTCAAGTCGTATGGCAGCAGTTTTCTCTTGGGAGGAATCTTGAAGTTTGCCCTGGATTCCTTATCATTTGTGTCATTCTGTCCTCCTGTCAGCAGCCCTCTTGTATGTCCACAGAATATCAGTACGGAACTGGAGCATGCGGACGTAAGCTATGTTTGTTATTTCTCGTGCTTGAGTCGCTGTCAATTGCCAAAAGAGTGTCCCCAAGTTGTGGACATTGTCCCAGTGATTTTGTACTTGAGTCCATCCCACCATGCACTAGTTTTTGGGAAATTTTTACTGAATAGGTCATGTGTATTCCATACAAAATTTCCTATTCCACATAAAACCCACCCTGACTTTTTACCTCATTTTTATCCCACAAAGCACCAGTATTAAAGGAATTTTAGCAGGATCATGAAATGAATTTGTGGTCCTTAAACTTCTGAACACTTATCCTAATTACTGACATGTGTTTAGTATAGAGAGTATAGGCACGGTCACTGTCAATTGCCAGAAAGTGGTCCCAAGTTGTGGATATTTTCCCCGGGTTTTCTTGATACAGTTTTGGCTATGCACAGAGGGTGTATTGAGTCCATCACAATGCACCAGTGTTTGGGAATTTTACCTGAATAATGTCATCTGAGCCCATAAAAATATCCTATTCTTAACACATGAAAACCCTGACTTTACACTCATTATAGCCCACAAAAGTATTATTTAAAGGGAATTTAGACCCCTGGGTATTATTCCGTGAAGGGTTTCCGAATTCATAGGTGTGTCCAGAAAAAAGTGTGTCGGATCGGTCAGGTTACGGAAACTCCCACATCATTGTTAACCAAGAGAACTATGTGGTTTCGACATTCCATGTTATTCCCAGGCAAACAACAGATACTTAGTTTGCAGGATTTCCAACAGGGTGGTACATTTTAAGGAACGCACTTTGGACTGACCCGACTCTGAATTAAGCAGGCCCTTACAGATTAAATTACAAAGCATCACAGCACTTTATTCCATAAAGGCTTCTGAATCAGAGTCTGGTCCGGGCAACGTGGGGTCACAAAATGTACTCAACCCTTCCAACATTGAAGATGTGTTCTTGTCACACACTGGTGGTCCTGTTACTTGGAATGTCAGGTGTAAAACAACATAGTGGGTATTATAAATAATATTTTTGAAGAATGTTATACTTGATTAATCTAATATTTCCGGACCACTGCTCATACCTTCAGCAGAGATTTTCTCCAGAATGGATTTGTCTGATAGGCACTCTGTTCATTTAGCATCATTTCTCAGGGCGGTTCTCAACCAGTCCTTCAATCACGTCAGTTTCTTGCAGCAGCCACATCAAGGCAGAATGTCAGGTCATCTAGAAACGGCCATATTTTTTATTATACCTCATGATCTGATTGACCAATGACTGGTACCATTACCTTATGAATAATATTGGTATTATCATATATATATTAAATTTTTTTCCCCCCTGGCTTGAAAAGCAGAGGGGGATATTGCGAGGTGCGCATTTCCGTATGGTGTATGTATGTGTGTTCCCAGTTTGGTTGGTTTTCGTTTTTGTCGCGTCTCCTTCGAAAAGTTAAAGTCCGATTGAAACCCAGACTTTGGGGTGAAGGTGCACTAGGGGTTCCTCTATGTGGATGACAGGGTTGGCCGATTTAATAAAATCACGTTGATTTAAATCAGTGACTTAAATCGCGCGATTTAAATCAAATGATTTTTTTTTAAATCCTGATTTAAATCGACGTTTTTTTGTAAACACAATAATTGACAAAAATAATTTGTTTAAAGAAGACATTTTAATACTTTAAAAAAAAATCACGACTTTTAATCAATAAAAGAGTTAAACCACTTTTAGCATTCATATACCCTCTACATGGTTAGCATGACCAATTTATGTTTTAAAATAATCATATTGAACCTTATGTTGTTGACTAATTAAAGTTTCTTTAAGTTTTCCTTTTTGTAATCGAATTCAAAGTTGTTGTAAGATACTAGTGAAAACATATTTACAGTATTACATACCATATTGGCCTAATAAATGACCCAGACATTTCAGTAGCGCTCACTAGGATGACCTTTTTTAAAAGTTTAAAAGCTTGAGAACAAAAATTCCTCAAAATGAAAATAAATGCCAAAATTCATGGAAAAGCCAACCGCCAGGATGTTGTAACAATTAAGCATCCCCAATTAACTTATTTCAGCATTTTTGCATTCTCAACTCACTTATTTGGCCAAAAAAGGACGGTTCCGGATGGATGGAGCCTAATTAGGGACTTACTTTCTAAAGTTAAATAAGTGTGGAGTGCAATGATATTAGGTCAAATTCAGTATTGAACATGAGTGCAACAAAATGTTTAATCATAAGTATAACTGTTTGTAAGGGGGGGGGGGGCCTATAGGTACAGTAGTTCAGTCACTTCTTTACTTTTGCAAGCTTTCTCTTAAGCAGTCTGATATTTGCTGAGACAAAAATAAAATATTTTGAATGGGCATGAATTACCAAACTACTGTCCACAACCATCATTCAGGCTAGGTGTCATGTTAATTTATTAGACTAGGTCAGTAGGGAAAGTAATATTAATGATTCGGTTAGATTTCCATGTTCGAAAGAATTCTGGATAATTCCATATTAGAACTTAAAAAAATCACAAAAAATCAAAAAATCCATTTAAAAATAAAAAAAAAAAATCACTTTTTTAATTTTTTAAAAAATCAAAAAAAAAAATAGCCAACCCTGGTGGATGATGTCAAAGGTCAGACCAAGCAAAGGTTCATCTGAGTGCATGTTCCAGTTCCAGTTTGGTTAGGTTTTGGTTAGGTTTCGGTTTTTCGCATCTCTTCGAAAAGTTTAAGGTCCGAATTTAAAGCAGACGTGGGGTTTGGGCAGGTGCAATAGGATTCCTTCATATGTGGATGATGTCAAAGGTCATGCTGGACAAGGTCAAAGGTCAACTGAGGTCATGTTTCCAGTTTGGTTAGTTTTTGTTTTTTGGTCGTCTTTGAAAAGTGGAAGTCTGCTTAAACCTAACTTGGGTTCTGAAGGTGCAATACGGGTTCCCTCATATGTTGTTGAGGTCAAAGTCGCACATACCAAAGGTTCAAAGGTCAACTGTGCCAACGAACCACTTTGTTTATACTGCCATATTGCCAGGGGATCGCGCAAAGTTTACTTGCTGTATTTTGGGGTGGGTAAACCATGGGGACCTTGTGTGACTCGGTGACCCCATGTGCCCTCGGTGAACCCCATGGTGACCTCGGTGACCCCAAGTGACCTCGGGACCCCATGTGACCTCGGTGACCCCAAGTGACCCGTGGGGACCCAATGTGACCGTGGTGACGCATGGGACCTATGTGACCTTGGTGACCCCATGTGACCTTGGTGACCCCATGGGAACCTTGGTGACCTCATGTGACATTGTGACCAATGTGACCTTGTGCCCTCAGGACCTTTGGCCCATTCACCAAATAGGTGTCGGGGAGGGGTCGGGGTGGGGTGCGACTGCGACGGGAGGGGCGGGTCCTGTTTGTGTCAGGGTGAGGGGCGGGAGGGGGTGTGAGGGGGGCAGGGTGGAGTCTGGGGATCTGTGACCCATGGGACCTTGTTGACCCCCAAACCATGTTTTTTGTGACCTTGTTGACCCCACGTGACCGTGTTGACCCCATGCTGTGACCTCGTTGACCCCATGTGACCCTTGGTGCCTCTGTGACCTTGGTGGGACCTCATGGCCCGGGACCCTCCTCACAAACCGCGAACGGCAGGGACATAGCGGTTCCAACGGGACGGCGACGTATTTTATAAATTGGGTATTGTCAAAGGATTATTTAAAATTTTTTATAAATTGGTCTTGGCAAATTCGCTTTGGATGATCCTGTGAACCAATGAATTTCAGACAAAAGTGTCATCTTGACAACATTGTTGTTAATTTGTTTTGGGTGTTTGTTTTTGTTTACTTTTCCTGATCAAATGCATAATGGAATGCTGCACGTTTGTGAAAGTGTGGATGGCAATTTGATGTATAAATAATTGTCCCTTATATTGGCATTGTGAAATGTGGGTGTGGGATATTTGGCATGCGGTGGTTTTGTTAATGATAGTCTGCATTACTACCGGTAAGGGAAAACAAGTCTCAAAGACAGTGGTTTCCAAAAAGTTACCTACTCTGATTTTTGGTCGGGCTACATTTGGGCCCCTGCAAAATGTTGCTCTTGTTGTGAGGACTTCCATTATCATGTAGATGGCTATTTATGGATAATGGGATGAATGGACGTTTTTTAAGCTATATTCTGTTTCATTCACCTTGTGGCAGTGGGGGAAATCGCCCAGAAAGTAAGACTCGACACATAGCGTTGTGTGTGCCGTGCTGTGTGTTGTCTTTGTTCCCACTTGTAATTATGCCCACACTTTGGGTCCTGCTAAAACGAAGTGAAAGCAGTATGATTAAAGGCACTCTCAGTGATTTGATAAATTCAGGAAAAACAAAAAAAAATCATCAAATCAAGAGTTTTGATGTCTGGAACAAGTATTGGTTATCCTGAAACATCCCTACAAGTGATAAGACCAAACACCAGCTATAAAGGCAAAATTGGTTATAGTCATAATGTCCATACAGACACTTAAAATATTGAAGGTAATTGAGTGGAGGATTTATTTCTTTTAATATTTTTGTTTTCTCCCAATTTTCAGTGCAAAAAAATCAATATGGGAATTACCTTCACTTTAAGCTATTGCAGCAAATTTCAAATAATGTGTCTTTTTCAGATGAATCACTGATAGGGTCTTTAATCCAATGTAGCTAATAAACACACTGAATGATGCTAAACTTGGTGGTGTGGTTGGCTGTATAGTTTAGTGATGGAATTCATGCATACCAATGAGTACTATATTTAGTTAATTTTTTTCCTCATCAAGTTGGTGGTGCGAGGTACTTATCCCATTTACTACCCCAGTCAGGGTTCGCCAGTTTCTGCCACAGGCGGAAAAAAACACGTTTTTTTCCGCGGTTTTTTCCACTTGGAAGAAACAGGTTTCTTCCAGTTTCTTCCACTGAAAGCGGAAGAAACTAAACAATTAATTTAAAAATGTTATATTTTAAAGCAAATGACTTACACTTTTGTTTTTATATTATACAGTGAATGAAATATAGTGAAATAATTTAAAATAACAATTCAGGGACCCCCTTACCTACCCCCTATGCAATTGCAGTTAAATACACATTTATTCACAAGGCCTAAATATAAAAAAATACTGGAAGAAACTGATTCTCACTTTTCACACCAGCAAGGCCAAGCAGAGACTCCTTGTAAAGACTTGAACATTTTCAATTCTTTAAACAAAATATCTTAAATGTCTCCCTAACCCAGGTTCTCCCCACTAAGCATTACAACAAAAGAACACTAATGGTTGCTACTTTTATGATTTGTGTTTTAAAATTAACAAATTGGCCATACAGATTTTAACAGCTTTTAATTGCTTGCATCTACAATTACAACTGTGATAGTATATAAATGTGCACATGGAAAGACTTAGAAAATGGGTTACAATTACATGTATCTGTTTAATTTGATAGCAAGTCAAAAACAAAATTGTGAACAAGTTTTACTATATACTTGCAAGGTATACTAACATGCAATAAACTTGTAAATTAATTTTGAAAAAAAATTGTTTGTAAAGTAACTAAAGTAGCCTTGATGATTTGAAGTGCAAAGCAGATGAATATGGTGTAATTTAGTTTGTTGTTCATAATACATTTATTTCTTCCAGTTTCTTCCAATTTCTTCCAGTTTCTTCCGGAAGAAACTGGAAGAAACACCTTTTTCCAGTTTCTTCCATTCTTCCGGAAGAAATAGGTTTCTTCCGGAAGTTTCCAAACCCTGGCCCCAGTTGTGTTTGTAACAACTAAGAAATCAATCAACTTTTTTCTTGGCTTCGTATAGTGTTTACCAACCTGGGAGTTGTGAACCCTTCTATGGTCATGGGCTCATAAAAAAGGTCATCACAAAACTGAAACTGACAAAAATAAATTATATTGGTAAATAAATATCAAAATTGTAATTACATGTGTTGGGGTTGCTGAATGATATCTTTTAGAAATGAGGTCACAGGCAAAGGTTGGGAAACTCTGGTCTAGTATGAGCTAATAAATATTTTGACCGTCATCAATTTCGGGTGGAGCAATCTGATACTCTTCGTGATTTGCCCAAATTAATGGGTTTGATGTGTTATAACATAAGAATGCAAGTGTCGTGTGTTAAGTGTTGGTAATTGTGTTGTGGGTTACATCCTATTTTGCGTTTTTCTGCATTTTTTTTGTTTTTTGGGCAATATCATGAATTATGGTCAGGATAAATGTTCCAATTACAATGGTATTGTAATGCTTGTGTTTTGGTTTTGTAACCAAATATTTGTGGAGTTGAATAATGAAGTTATTGATATATTCAGTTTTAAATGTACAGTGTAACAAAGTTTGATATGTATGTGTGTGTGTTTTCATGTTTGAGTGTTTGCATGTGTGTGTGTGTGTCTGTGTGTATGTTTGTGTGTCTCTGTGTGTGTTTGTAAGTTACAAGGACCACAATGCATTGAGAGCATAGATGATTTGTTATAATTACGGATACTGTATTATATATAGGTTTGTATTGGCCTATCAGAAAATGTGGCAATGCATTGTGGATGGATTCTGTGAAAGCTGGTTACAAATGGTATTTCCCACAACCCAAAGCCCGAGTTGTGTACATTCATGTCATCAATATTGTTATGAGTGTACATGTATGTTTGTTGGTATTGTCATTTCCTGTTTATTTTTCCCTCCGTTCTTCCTGTAGGCTGCCGTATATGACAAATCCCTGCGTCTCTCAGGCTGGAGTGTGACGGGTGGTTCAATGACCATGGGACAGATTACCAATCACATGTCAGTTGATGCACAAAACCTTATGGCTGCAATGCAGTGGTTCCATTATATATGGTCTATACCATATTTGGTAAGTGTTTAGAAGGCTGTGTTATTTGAGTTGTTTACAGGGCCCAAAAAAATTTCCTGGCAATGAAATAACTATGCACAAAAGCTACATGTATGCTCTTAGCTAGACTTGTCTGATAATGCCTTATTTTGTAAATTCTTTCTCTTTTGTGGTAATTCCCTCAAAGATTTTGTACAAATTATTTCAAGATGTAATACTTCACCTTTTCACCCTTTTTCAGATCATAGGTTACCTGTACATTTTGTATACTGAAATGGGAGTAGCAGCACTGTTAGGATCGGTAGTGTTTTTTATTGCAGTTCCCTTGCAAGTAATCATTGCACGCAAGCAATCGCAATATCAGAAGAAAATAATGGTAGGTATACATTCATTGATTTAATAATTATATTTTCATATATATTTTCATATACTGTGTGAATTTTGTCTTCCATTTTGTTTTTTGTATCGCCTGCATTATAGTGCGGGAAGGCACATACTAATCCAAATTCTGTATGTTTCTCTGTGTGTATGCATTGTGTGTGTGTTAAAATTTATGCTATAGTTTTGGTTGATCTTTTTCAAATTGTTCATGCATGGAAATGTTAACTCCAATTTCCCACCAAACTTGGGTCATGGCTTGGTGGGATTAACACAGACATTTTCGAGCTTAACCATTCACAGGTATATACTAGCCAGTTACCAATGCAACCGGAAGAAAACTAAACAATTAATTAAAAATGTATATTTTAAAGGCAAATGATTGACACTTGTTTTGTTATATATACAGGAATGAAATATAGTGAAATAATTTAAATAACAATTCAGGGACCCCCCTACATACCCCCTATGCAATTGCAGTTAAATACACATTTATTCGCAAGGCCTAAATATAAAAAAATACTGGAAGAAACTGATTCTCCACTTCACACCAGCCAAGGCCAAGCAGAGACTCCTTGTAAAGACTTGAAACATTTTCAATTCTTTAAACAAAATATCGTAAATGTCTCCCGAACCCAGGTTCTCCCCACTAAGCATTTAAAACCAAAAGAACACTAATGGTTGCTACTTTTATGATTTGTGTTTTAAAAATTAACAATGGCCATTACAGTTTTAACAGCTTTTAATTGCTTGCATCTACAATTACAACTGTTGATAGTATAAAAGTTGCACATTTTTGGAAAGACTTAGAAATGGGTACAATGACATGGATCTGTTAATTGATAGCACGTTCAAAACAAAAATTGTGAACAAGTTTACTATATACTTGCAAGGTATGACTAACATGCAATAAACTGGTAAATTAATTTGAAAAAACGTGTTTGGAAGTAAATAAAGACTAGCCTTGATGATTTGAAGTGCAAAGCAGATGAATTATGGTTGTAATTTAGTTTGTTGTTCATAATACATTTCTTTATTTCTTCCAGTTTCTTCCAATTTCTTTCCAGTTCTTCCGGAAGAAACTGGAGAAACACCTTTTTCCAGTTTCTTCAATTCGTCCGGAAGAAATAGGTTTCTCCGGAAGTTTCCAAACCCTGATCCCCAGTTGTCTGTTTTGTAAAAAACTAAGAAAGAAATCAATCAACTTTTTTTTCTGGCTTCGTATGTGTTTACCACCGGGAGTTGTGAAACCCTTCGTATCGCCATGGGCTCATAAAAAAGGTCATCACAAAACTGAAACTGACAAAAATAAATTATATTGGTAAATAAATATAAAAAATTGTAATTACATGTGTTGGGGTTGCTGAATGTATCTTTTAGGAAATTGAGGCACAGGCCAAAGGTTGGGAAACTCTGGTTAGTATGAGCTAATAAATATTTTGACCGTCATCAATTTCGGGTGGAGCAATCTGATACTCTTAGTGATTTGCCCAAATAATGGGTTTTTTTTGATGGTTATAACATAGAATGCCAAGTGTCGTGTTAAAGTGTAGGTGAATTGTTTGTGGGTTACATCTATTTGCGTTTTTCTGCATTTTTTTGTTTTGGGCAATATCATGAATTATGGTCCGGATAATTGTTCCAAACACTGGTATTGTAATGCTTGTGTTTTGGTTTTGTAACCAAATCATTTGTGGAGTGAATAATGAAGTTATTGATATATTCAGTTTTAAATGTACAGTGTAACAAAGTTTGATATGTATGTGTGTGTGGTGTTTTCGAGTTGAAGGTTTGCATGTGTGTGTGTGTTGTTGTATGTTTGTGTGTCTCTGTGTATGTGTTTGTGTGTAATTTACAAGGGACCACAATGAATTAGAGCATAGATGATTGTAAATTACGGGGAGATTACTGTATCGCATATATAGGTTTGTTATGGCCTTATCAGAAAAATGTGGCAATGCATTGGGAATGGAAGTCTGTGAAAGCTGGTTACAAATGGTATTTTCCCACAACCCAAAGCCGCCGAGTTGTGTACATTCATGTCATCAATATTGTATGAGTGTACATGTATGGTGTTTGGTCTTGTTCATTTCCTGTTTCTTTTTCCCCTCCGTTCTTCCTGTAGGCTGCGTATAATGACAAATTCCCTGCGTCTCTCGGAGGGAGTGTGACGGTTGGTTCAATGACCATGGGAAAGATTACCATCACATGTAAGTTGATGACACAAAACATTATGGCTGCAATCAGCTGGTTCCATTATATATGGTCTATACCATATTTGGTAAGTGTTTAGAAGGATTGTTATTTGTAGTGTGGACAGGGCCCAAAAAAATTTCCTGGCAATGAAATAACTATGCACAAAGCTACATGTAGCTCTTAGCTAACTTGTCTGATAATGCCTTATTTTGTAAAATTCTTTGTATATTGTGGTAATGTCCCTCAAGATTTTGTCAAATTATTTCAAGATGTAATACTTCACCTTTACCCCTTTTTCAGATCATCAGCCCGTACCCTCGCACCAAGTTCCTGTTATATGAAATGGGAGTCGCAGCATGTTAGGATCGTAGTTTTTTATTGCAGTTCCCTTGCAAGTAATCATTGCACGCAAGCAATCGCAATATCAGAAGAAACAATAATGGAGGTATACATTCATGGATTTAATAATTAATTTTCATATATATTTTCATATACTGTGTGAATTTTGTCTTCCATTTTGTTTTTTGTACTCACCCTGCATTAATAGTGCGGGACTGGCACCCTACTAATCAAATTGTATGTTTTTCTCTCTGTGTGTATGCATTGTGTGTGTGTTAAAATTTATGCTATAGTTTTTGTTGGATCTTTTTCAATTGGGTTCAGCATGGAATTTAACTCCAATTCCTTCCCACCAAACTTGGGTCATGGCTTGGTGGGATTAACACACATTTTCGAGCTTAACCATTCACAGGTATATACTAGCCGTTACCAATGCAACCGTGTAAAAATCTCAAAGATTGGAAATTGGGGGGGTGCTCTTTCAAAAATAATGGTGCTATTTATTGCTTTAATGTGGTTAACGTGTGCATCATGGAAGTCACAGCTGTAATCGCGAGCGTACAATGTCGGCATACATAATGCGCATGAACAATGACTGCGCGAAGTTATGACGTCACTCCTTACTTATGGCCGGACAATATCGCTTTTGTCTTGCACTTCCTTTGTATAAGATTTCGCTAATAGGGACGTGGCTAAATAGGTTCAGCAGATGTAACCAATTTTTTCAATCCTTTGTATTTTATACGACCCTTCTGATGACAGACTCAAACATACCAAACGAGATAGTTGGTGGGATAAAGCTGATCAAACTCTACGGTGGGAGGACATATTTTGCTGGCAACATCAAACAGGCTCGAGGAAAGGAAATTAGGACCAAGATGCAGCAGCTGGTTTCAGGGTTTGTCTGTGTAAGTAAAGTAAACCGGGGCTTGTATTCTAAAAAAAGGGAGTCTAAAAGCTTTAGACCTTGGTTTAAACCACGGTTAGTCCTACAAGTGTGGACCTTTTTTCCTTTAATATCCTCTGAAGGTGTGGCCGTACGGGTGAGAAAATTCCTCATGGAGGGGACAGAACAGAACGGCCTCATCCATAGGAATTTTTCTCACCCGTTATTGTCCCAGCCGAACGAGTTCGGAACGGGGACTAGAATGAGCAGCGTCCGTCCGTCTGTTCGTTCGTCTGTCTTTCTGTTCCCTGCAAACTGTGTACAAGTTTTCTGGTTCTGTAAGGCGTATAAAGATGTAACTTGGTGTAAGGAAGCTGGCTAAAGAGTTCTCAACCTGAATTCATTTTGGGGGGCGATTTTGGGCAATCGAGTATGAGCAAAATGAGCAATTAATAATGCAAACTATAATCGTAATTGCTATAATTTTTGAAACGGTACATCGCATACGGAAAATTCCTTTGGCTGCCTGAAAGCCTATCATGTTCACATCTTTTTTGCAATTTAAAGGTATGTGATATATGCGGCTAGATATGCAAATGAGGCTAATTAATATGCCGTAATTGCGGCAATCTCGAATGATACGTCTGATATTCCAAATTCCTGTGCTACTGAGACTACTATTGCCAAGGGGAGGGGGTCTGGGTGATGCCAGGTGTTTGGGGGAGTGGGGGTCGGGTGTTGCGTGGTGTTGGGGAGGGGGTTGCGTGTTGCGGGGTGTGGGAAGGGGAGGCGTGTTTCCAGGTATTGGTGTGGGTGGGGTATGCGGGGATTTTGGGGTGTTTGGGGGTTAGGAGGGGTGTTGGAGAGTGGGTGATGTGTTGCGGTGGTGTCGGGGAGTTGCTGGGTGTTGGGGAGGGGGATTGGTGTTGCGGGCTATAGGGGATGGGTGGGGGTTTTGGAGAGGTGTGTGGTGTTGCGGGATGTTTTACGAGGGTGGGGTGTTGGGGTGAGGTGTTGCGGGTGTTGGGGAGAGGGGGTAGGTTGTGTTGCGGGGTGTTGGGGAGGGGTGTCTGCGGGGTGTTTAGGGATGTTGGGGATGTTGCGGGGTGTTGGGGAGGGGGTAGTTGCATTTATCGCATGTAGTGATCGCGACATTCGAGGCAGGGACATATTTCGCGCATCACGTAAATACGAGTTCGCCTTGTTTTAAATAAATCTTTTCCGGTATGTGAAAGAAAAAGGTCTGCTCATGTAGAACTAACCCTGGTTTAAACCTTTGTCTAAAGTTAGATAGGGATTAACTGGATATTGCAGCTTTAAAGGTTCAGTAGGTTACATAACATAGGTAAGTACAGATGTAGACAGAGAGAACAATTTTGTGTGTGTGTTTGAATAGACAACCTGCTTGTCCTATTTAAAGAGACAGAGGACATTTCCAGAAGAAGGCACCCCCATTTTTTTAAAACCCAGGTTTTTTTATATTTGGATGCTTACCAAGTAGTAGGTCACACCTGAAGTGAATAAAAGCGGAATACGCTGTTTTGTTTTACACTTGTGTTTTGTCCAATACACCTTAGAAACGTTCTCGGTAAGGTGGTATTCTCCAAAAAAAATCTCCCCTGTCACTTTGAAATAAATATAGATAATCGGTGTAATACACTTTGTTGTCTTTTTTTCAATAAAGGTGAGAAAGAATGTTTCAAGGAAATCATTTTTTTTCTTCTTTTGTATAAATAAGGGACTGTGTGGCAGGGTGTTCGAATAATACACACACGTCAATGCATGTATTTATCCTCTGAGTGAATAGCATAGGTTTTGACTTTTGTTTTGGCACGTTTAAATTGCTTGTGTTGAAGTACTTGTGCACAGTGGTTGAACAGCTGAGGCTTGCATTTGAGTTTACATTCATTTGCAAACCCGGGAGTGAAATATACAGACGTT
>JAMKCH010026645.1:0-30073 GCA_023653785.1 Ophioderma brevispina
ACGCTTCTTGATATTCTGTGATACATGGATATTTGCTCATTTTCATACTCTGATTTTGACTCTTATTTTTTGCCATTTTGGGGATCATAGGCACTCCACTTTTTTCACCCGGTCTTTCCATTTTATCAAATAATTTATTCTAACGGAATAATAGTATGAAATACACAAAGAAAAATCCAATGAACGGGTATCGGTTAATATACAACATGCGTATATACGCATTATTCGGTGAATATCCACATTTGGTATTGAACTGGGATCGGTGAAGATACCAACGTGCGGAGATCGCATTATTCGTTGAAATAGCGAATTTCCACATGTGGAAATTAAGGGGGATTGGTGAATATACCATCGTGCGGAGATACCCATTTTTCGGTAAATATCCAACATGTGGAAATTCGCGTAGACTGGAATATACCAACGTGCGGAGATCCAACATTTTTCGGTGAATATCCACAGGTGGAAATACACAACTAATTTTAAGCGAATTCCACATGTGGAAATACACATTTTTTCGGTGAATATCCACATGTGGAAATTCACGGAGATCTGTTAATATATACCAACGTGTGGAGATACACATTTTTCGGTGAATCTACCACATGTGGAAATACAAACGCATTTTAGCGAATATCCACATTCGAAATACAAGCGGATGGGTGAATTTCCACATGTGAAAGGGTGGAGCGGATATGTTATTTCCACAACTAAGAGGATGTGGATATACACATTTTTCGTGAATATCCACATGTGGAATACAAGCGACAAGGTGTATTTTCCACATGGAAATCAACAGGATTGGTGAATTTCCACATGTGGAAATACACCAATCGTGCTCAAAAAATGTTCACTACAGTGATTTTCAATAGGTATGCATCCTACAGCATGAGCAATTTATAACACCTCTTGCCAAGCCCAATATCTATGACTGGCCAAGCAATGACATGTTTTGGTGTAGCAACCTTGAGGTAGGCCTACTGCGAGGTAGCCACGCAGGAAACGCACTGGCATGTTATTTGGTGTGTATATTAAATTTCCTAATCAGTATCAAGTTTGTTCTCCTCGGATATGTTTTCTTTTCTAAGCAAGTAAATAAAATGTTTTAATATTGACTAAAAAAAGTTCATAACAAATTCAAATTTCTAAAAAGTTGCAACTAGAATCAGCATTTAAAACATTTATTGCATTCATGAGAAATTAAAAAAATGTGATAGAACCACCCCCGGAAGTAAGCCCCTGTCTTCCCCTGGTTTTTCGTAAAGTCATTGTAAAAGTGCTGTCATAACTAGCACATTTTGTAAGAAATAATGTCTTAGCCACAAAATGGTGAATATTTTCTTTGTGTAAGTGCAATTCGATGTGTGGGAATTGTTCCCACGGGACATGGCCTCAAATTCTTTCCCGAGCTTTCCCTGGTATCTAAGTCAAGTGGTGTGGAAAGTCAAGGGTGGAACAAGAATTATAAGCACAATTCTCTCTTAATGAGCCTTCCATGAAACCTCCCCCCCCCCTTTGTTCGCTCCCACAATTGCACCACTTGATCATGTTTAACACGTAAGGCAGAAGTAAGGTCCTGCTTTAACAAACCGTAAGGCCAGGAGTAAGGTCATAGGCCTTTTTGAAAAAAAAAACACCGTAGGCAGGAGTAAGGTCTAGCTTTAACACAAAGTATAAAGCGTTGGATGATGTCCTGCTGATTAAATGAACCCATACATCGCCCAATGCAAAGATAAACGTTAAAATAATGTCTTTACGTCATACCGTAGGGCTATTCAATTGTAAAGGTTTTTTTGTTGATGCCTAAACCATCAAATTGACATTATTCCTTCATAAAAAGAAAAAAACTTTGAACAATATTGACCTAACCATAATTATTTTGCTTGTAAGATACAAACACTGACAACAGAGATAAAAAAACAGTTTGTATAGGCCCTATTGTAGAAATTAGTTTTTCACATTGATGGGTCTCATGGTAAAATCGACCCGCCGCGACAGCGCGACACGGCTTTCTTATCCCGCGAACTTTCGACACGCAGTCTCTCATCGGCGCGACATTTTTCCAAAAATACTGTTTATCGTTCGACACACGCGACTTTTGGTGGAAAATTAAAAAAAACCGACGTACGACTTTCATACCTAACTTCGCGTATGCTTTGACACGCGACAACCACAAGTGAACTTGTGGGAAAAACTTTACATTACAATCGATAGAAGTCTAGGAACGTATGACAAAAACCTTCCAAAACGCGATCTGTTCCCTCCCGGGCGGCTGAGGTCTTAGTTTTACTAAGTCCCAGACAGTATCAGTAATATGTGTTACCATTTTTTTAATAATCGTGTTAATAGTCATCTCTGTAAATGAAATTGTTGTATCAACTTCGCGGAAGTTCCGCACTGCCCGGCAGCTTACCAGCAGCCGAGCCGGCCCGCCGCCATGATTTCTCTTTCATTTCAGTCTTATGCAAAATGACAATTTGAGCAATTCAAACACATTATCATGTATTATTGAGGAACAATGTTAGGTTTGTATGTTTTAAAATGATTTTTTAAAAATAAGTGGACTTATTTAAACTTATTACCCCTGTTTGTTTTTATTTTGGGTTACTTCTAATTAACATATGAATGTTTTGGTGTTCCCTTCATAGGACGGGTAACTCACCTGAATTAGAAAAAGTTTGTGCAATCATCTTTAATCGTGGCTATTTACTTAGGCAATAATAATTATGGTAAATACAATTACTGTGATAGACCAACAAAAATAGAGATTTAGATATTCGACTCTGGTTTTTGAGTGCATGTTTTATTACACTTGTTTACCTCTTTGATCATGATAGGGATTGTTGGGATTCCTGCTACCGTAAATATGATGCAAAATTCTTTCGGGAAATCCCCCTCTCCGCTCCAAAGTTTGGTTTGTCAACATACCTCATTGCGAATGTCGGTTGGTCTTACTCGCATACTTCATTATCACCTATTAACTGCATAGCATGTGAAAATGCCAGCAGAAAGAGGCTACGGCGTCCAACAATGTCACAAAATCATCCGCGCACGTGCATGGAAGACAGTTATTTACCGATGTATGCTAACTTCGATATAAATATCAATTTTATTTCACGTATTTTTCAGCGCTTATAATATGACACACTGAGTGTTTGGTAAAACAAAACCTTTAAATTTGTTCAAACGACATCGAATGTTGTAGAATTATGTTTTCGTGCTTATCAAGGCCCATTGACTAAATCGACCAGGTGCACATTCTCAAAATTGTTCGTTGCTCGTCCTTTACCACAAGCCTCAAGGCTTAACTTTAAACATTGTCGGACATATGCAAATTGTAACCCAATTATGGCTCCAAAGCATGGCGATATTAGTATTCATTCCATGCACAACGTTTTTTTTTAAGACGGCGATGCAAGAGATTTTCCTAAAACAGAGGTACTGTACGTACTTAACCGGTAGGCCTATGTTTCCGATGATGTGACATATGACGATGTGATAAAGTTCAATGTTACCCGGGATTTTATCGCAACTGGATTCTAACTGATCTCCACATTTTCATCTGCACATGGGATAAATAATGCTAATTTATCATACTCTAAAAAACAGGCATTGCCAACCAATCGGCAATCGCGCTCTCTAAATGAGTATTTTCCTGGACCCATTGGTAATAGGCCGACAAATCCACACAGTGCGATGCCCAATAAATGATCGACATATCTGAAGGCACACTGAAGATCGACACCGACAACGTTGATGCTGGGGCTAAAAAGCGAACCGCAGACACTCCACGTGCGCTTAAATAATCGCGACACTGCGACAGCCGTGTTAATTTGGCACCCCATGTAGACCCCTATTGATGCCTAAACCATATTTATTTTATTTTGGATTGACACAGAATGTGATAAAAAAATATTCGTATCTCATCGTGATTTGTCTTACACCAGGGTGCACATTTTTGGTGCCAGCCAAAGAGCTCAACCCAATCAATGCACTCTAAATGAAACTTTCACTTTCATCTTTCAAAGGATTCTTAAACAACCCATATTTTCCACTTTTTGTTTAAAAAACCCGATCATTATTTTACCTATTTTGAACCAAAAATCCCCAACTTGGGGTCCAGGCAATGCTCATCAACCACTGCAACACAAATGAGCAAAAAAAAAAAAAAAAAACCTGGGAACCATCCCAAAGTGTTCACTTTTGTTTTAAAAAAGCGGTTGCAGTCCAGGCAATGTTTTTTCTCATTAACCACTGACACACAAAGGAGCCGAAAAAACCTGGGAACCATCAAAGTGACATTTTTCTTTAAATCCTTATTGTTCCATTTTGAACCAAAAGAGCTGAATCGGGGTCCATGTAATGCCATCAATCCATTGAAACACAAAAGCAGCCCAAGACTGGGAACCATCTAAACTATATGGGAAGCATCAAAGTTTCATCTTTGTTAAAAGGTCATTATTTTACATTCTGAACCAAAGTAGCTAATCGAGGCCAGGCAATGCTCATAACCACTGAAACACAAAAGGAGCGAAACACCGGGAACCTTCCAAAGTGGTCCATATTTTTCTTGAAAATCATTATTTTGAATCAAGTAGCTAAATTGCCAGTCCAGGCAAGCTTATTTAACCAATGAAACGCAAAGGAGCCTAAAACACGGGAACATGTACCAAAGTGTCTGACACTTTCTTAAAAATCCTTATTTTGACCATTTTGAACCAAAAGAGCTGAATCGGGGTCCAGCAATGCTCATCAATCATGAAACCCAAAAGGAGTGAAAAAGCGTGGAACCATCCAAAAACCATCTGGGAGCATCCGAAGGTCTTATTAAAAAACATTTCTACCTTTTGAAACAAAATACCCAATCTGGGTCCAGGGCAAAAATAAAAACCATTGATGCATTAAGAAAACTAAACACCGGGAACAATCCAAACACTGGGAAACCATCCAAAAAGTGTTCAGTATGTTTGAAAAATTCAAATTGTGAACATTTTGACCCAAAGTAGCTAATCGCAGTCAGGAAATGCTCATAACCAAGGAAATACAAAGGAGCCGAAAACACCAGGAAACCATCCAAGTATCCACTTTCCTCCTTTGAAATCATTATTTTTCATTTGAACCAAAGCAGCTGAATGATGGTCCAAAAAGCAATGCTCATTAACACTGAAACACAAAGGATTCAAAAACAAAAATAAACCGAATAAAAAAAATAAAAAAAATAAAAAGTGTATTTTTCTTTAAAAATAATTTTTTGAACCAAAAGGTTGAATCGGATTTAAAAATCATGATTTTGACAATTTTGAACCTAAAATAGAGTTTTGGGTTCCAGGCAAATGGTCAAACAGCCATTGATGCACAAATGAGCCGAAAACACCGGGAACCATCCTTAATTTGACTTTAAAACAAATTAATATAGTTATTATTGGTTGTTGTATTTATTGCAATTTTATTATTAATTATTAATTGGCAGAGACGGAGAACGCCATTTACACTTGCTACCCATCAAACCTAACCACAAAATCGTACAAGGTACTTGGTAGCAAGTACACTGGTCGGGTACATGGTGTAAAAAAAAATCTCCCTCCCATGTCCCGCACGCTGTTAGAAGGACGGAGGATCGCCCAATAAGCAGCACCAAATCAATCAATAATTTTCCAGCGCGACCAAACGCAATTGCGTGTTATCCAATGTAACTAGTAGCCGGACCTCCGGAAAAATCTTGCACATAAACAATAGGATGCTACCAATATTAAGCCCAATCGTGGTTCTGGCGCTCTGTCATGTGCTCCGTCGCCGACGGCGGTAACACTGACTGAGGTTGTGTCTTACATATTTATCATTGCAGAATTGCCAACTCTCCCGTTTTTCGTTTGTTCTCCCGGTTTTGCTAGCCAAGTCTCCGTTTCCGTAGATACAAAAGGAAGAAAAATAATAAATACAGAACAATCAAGTTAAGGAAAGAGGGCAAATCGTTTCAGAGTGAATAAAAGGAACCTAGATTTGAAAGATTTTCAATTCATACAAGTCTGTTAAATGGTTTCCGAAATCGTTTTTCTCCAGACTTTCGGATGTTCACCTCACTATTCTATTTTGATTTAAACCCATTTAACTGCTGTATGCTAAATGTCTTGATGATATTTTAGCTTACATTCCTTGACTGCAACGGTTGCAAAGGGGTATAACAACAAACAATGCATTGTATAGTGTTTTGTTTGAAGTTTTCAAGCTGTAAAAGTCGGCCTTGATATTTCATGTACTTTAAAAAATAAATACTCTATATGGACTTAATTCCTAATGACCAGTAAATACTAAATACAAAGAAAATAATAAAAAATAAATAAATGAAATTAAAAATAAAAACAATGTTTAATTAAAATAAGAACCAAAAAATAGATTAAATTAAAAATTTTAAAGGAAAATTTAATAAAATTACTTTTTAGAAATAAAAAAAACAATAAAAGATAATAAAAATAAAAAGTTAGTAAAAAGAAAATGATTTAAATTAATAAACTTAAAAACTAAATTATAAAATATTAAAACAAAAATTGAAAAGAATGGAAAGAAGGATGTGGACATGGATTTTATTCATTTTTGATAATTAAAATAACAACAATAGTAACTAATAAGTAAATAAATGTCAAAATAAGGATGGTTCCCGGTATTTTCGGCTCATTGTGTATCAATGGTTGTTGACATTGCTGGAACCCAAATCAGCTCTTTTGGTTTAAATGGTCAAAATCATGATTTTAAGAAAAGGGGACAATTTGATTGTTCCTGGTGTTTTTGGGAACTTTGTGTTTCAAGGCTGATAAGCATGCATAGACCCCGATTCAACCTCTCTTCGTTAAAAATGGTCGAAACAATGATTTTTAAAGAAAATTGGACACTTTGGATGGTTCCAAATGGTTTTTGGATGGTTCATGGTGTATTCCTTGTGCACCAACGGTAGTTAAGCAATAACTCAAATTGGTATTTGATTAAAATGGTAAAACAATGATTTTTAAATAAAAAGAGGATACTTTTGAATGTTCCCATTTTTTTTTGGTGGTGCCAGTGTTTTCGGCTTCTTTGTGTTTCAAGGTGAGAGCATGGCATGGGATCCCAATTCAGCTTTTGTCATTGCAAAATGGTACAAAATAATGGTTTTTTGAAGAAATGGGGAAAATTGTGAATGGTTCCAAGATGTTGTGATGTTGCCGTATTTTAGTTTCTTTGTCGTAAATCGGCATTTTGTTACAAAATGGTAAAAATTCTTTTTTAAGAAAAGTGGACATTTGGATGGTCCCAGATGGTTTTTGGATGGTTCCCTGTGTTTTCGGCGCTTAGCGTTTCAATGGTTGGTGAGCTTGCATGGATCCCGATTCAGCTATATGTTTACTGGTAAAAATAAATTTTTAAGTAAAATTTTACATTTACGAAGGTGCAAAGGGTTGTTGGATGGTTCCCAGGTTTTCAGTTTAAAGGGATCTAATTGTTTTTTTGTGCATTGCTTAACCCAAATTGGCTATTTGATTTAAATGTAAAAGTAATGGTCTTAAAGAAAAGGGGACACTGAGAATGGTCCAGATGGTTGTTGGAGGTTCCTGGTGTTTTCACCTCATTGTGTTTCAATGGTTGATGAGACTTGCATTGATCCCAATTCAGCTTGATTTTGGTTTCAAAATGATCAAAATAATGTTTTGAAAGAAAAGTGGACAATTTGGATGGTTCCCGGATGGTTTCTGGGTGGTCCCGGTGTTTCGGCTTCTTCATGTTCACTGGTTAAGGAGCATGCTGGACCACGATTCAGCGCTTACTGATGGTTCAAAATGGTCAAAAGTACGATTGGTTAAACAAAGTGAACACTTTGGATGGTTCTCAGATGGTTTTTGCATGGTTCCATTTTGGGGTGATCCTCTTTCTTTCAATGGTTGAAAGCCTAGGCCTTAATTAAACCTGTACACCAAAGCACTCCGACGCCAATGTTCTGATTAGCTTTAAGTTTACCATGCACGCACCAACAATCATTAGAATACAAGTTCCCACACTCAGAATGAATATTGCGGTGGATATGGCGTTATACCCAGGAATTATATGTGCTCTATTGAGGTTTTCTCTTTTGTAAGTCATAAAATAGTAAGTTTTTGCTGTTACTTTTACTTTTTTGTATCCCAGCAATGAATGTATAATTTAAAAGTTTATTTGGGAACTTGGCTATGGTCTATAGTAATTGACATGGTCTAAACTTCATGCCCAGTGTAAGTTAGTGTATGCAAAACATGGAACAAATAATATCTAGCCACAAATATAACTATCTAGGATGGGGAGCGTGGAAAATAAACATCACCAACAGGCTCAGTGGCGTAACAGAGGGGGGGGGCAGGTTGCCCCAAGGACGACCCTTGGTCGGGAAAAAAATTGCAAAAAATCATGCATAAATCAGCCGTTTTTAGCACTAGACCGGGGAACAAATTGGCCTTTTGACCCACCTAAGAGGGAAAATTGGCCAAGAACGGGAAATTGCCCCCTCAGTGAGGGCAGGCCCGTAGCCAGCCGAAACAGGCTGTAATTGCAGGAAAAAATATATCTATCCACTTGGCGGTTAATTGTGTTATCTAAGATGTATATCAAGCCACTGTCACAAGACAAGGCAACCTCAAGAGGAAAAACTTATGGGGACTATGAGAACACTTTCAAAACCAGATACTATGGACCATCAGTTCCTTCAAAAACAAAACTGCCACACTCTCAGGCCAGTACATATGTGACCCACCCTTTACAAACCCAGAAAAAAGTTGCAGTGACTCATTCCTCATTTGATCAGAGCCAGTCAGAAACATCCAAATCCCCCGTTTTTCATTCTTAACAATAAAAGCAAGTATACTTATTTGCCTTTATATAGACTGATCCCCCCCAGCCAAGTGAGTGGAATTTTAATTGTTACAAAAATGCTGTATCCACATGCTTTGCATCTCTGGAGGTATTCTTTACTTGAATTCAACACAAGACTGGAATGCTCACAGTGACATGTGCTTTTATATTGATGTAAGCGGTTTGTCTGCCCTCTTTGGGTGGTGGGTGAATTTAAATACGAGGCATAACAAATAAGTTCTTAAAAACCGATTGATTTCTTAAGTGATTAACTGGTATCACAACCACCTTTATTGCAAAAAGGGTTTGCTTGTCACTGAGACCTTGTTGCTGTGTTTGTAAAAGGTGGGTCCCATATTGACTTTAAATGCATAATATTCCATACTCATTAAAATGGAAGTATTGCAAGGTGTAATGCCTATTTTATAGACCCGTTAGCATCCTACGTCCACTTCTTTTGTTGTCTGCGAACAATTCCGGCGAAATTCCCTGGCCCATAGTATTAACCTCTAACAGATACAATTGCCCAGTGTGTAACAGTGGGGCCGACCTATTTCACGATAACAGGCCCTAAATGTTTACAAACATTGTGCTGTTTACCTGATCTATACAGCAGTAAGAGATGTATTCTTGGTGACTATAAAAATTTTTATAAACCTCTTCTGTCTTCATTGAACAAACGAATGACTTTTATGGTTGTAAACCTCCTGAAGAACACTTATCTTGGCAATTTCAAATAGGTCTTCCATTGTGGTGCAGTCTGTATATAACTGTTTATCCTTTACCCTCAGATGGTAGCAGTGAGGAGGATTTGGATTGGTTTGGTTTGGAACAAGCTTGTATTGTGCTGTGTGTTAAGTGACAATTCACTTAGTAGATTGCAAATAGTGAGACTCCATACATAAATCCAAAGTGGTGACGTTCAATCCCAGCCATGTAGAGACGGGCCTTTGTTGCATCAGACAAAACACATTGTGTCCATTGTACAAAGTTAATTTACAGAATCGGCTTACTTGAAACTGATGCATTTTCAGTCTAACATGTGGGTCCGTTAATGATAGGACTTGTCAAATCCGCTTTGTGCTAATCTCTAAATACAGTTTGGTCCACTTTATGGCAAAAGTAAAAACTCTTTAGTGTGTGTTCATGTGGCATTGATCTTATTTCTCCAGTCCTGTGATAAGTATGTTCACACAACATTTACTGAATATTTGCTTGTGTTCATCCTGAATACTTCAATGAACATCCAAGCTATCTTCGATATGAACGATGGCATTTTATGTCAACATTTAGTTACTAGCTACGTTACTATTAACATTGTATGAGTACCTTAAACTTTTGTACATGTGGCCATCCTCTCACGGTGACTGGACAGACCTAAAACTTTTAAGGTGGAAAGACCCTTGGGGGGGGGATTAATCTAACAATTTAATTAGGTAAAAATTTCCTTTTATTGGCGTTTTATTTGACAACAATCTGAAGCGTCCGTTCACAAGTATGACCACAGAGGTGATTCGAGAGGCAAAATTACTTATAATATTTCGTATGTAATTTATTGTTTTTCTCAAGTGGGTGCGATATTTATATTTTCCACTTTAAAAATAATATTCTCAATCAGGTTGCAATTTCCCGGGAAATAATAGTATTTCCCACCTAGGGCGGGAATTAGTGGGAAATAGTGGGAAATCCCGGGAAATACTGGTAAATAACCGGGAATACTGGGAAATACTCGGGAAATACTGGAATACCTGGTCGATACCCTACCCGGGAAATCTATAGGATTTAGTAACAAATTAAGACCTCGTGGGGGGTTAACCTCGAATAACTACATTTTATTTTACAGTTATAAATTTTTTGGTGATAATCTGGGTATGTTTGAATGGTTTAATCCAATTCAACTCCACTCGCACTATTGATTATAATAAACCACACAAGGATAGTATTATTTTATATATCAGATGAGGCTACCCTTGGTGTGGTCTACACATTATTTGACAATCAGAACTTTCATTTCTGAGGAGTCAATTGCTCCAGATCTCCTACAGCTTCCTCCTCAACATCTTTCAAGAGCTCAATAGTTGAGTTCCTTATTACTTGCAAGGCCTGTTTTTTATATGACCTGCAATAATTGAGCCCCTTTGTTTGTTGCAACTTAATGAACTCAGGAGAAATAATTAGCTCTCCTCTTTATTTTTATAAATGAAGGCCGGACCAATCAATAAAAGGTGTTGGTTCTTATGAAAAGACCAGCTACACTTGGATAAAATAAGAAATTATTGATAGAATTTAGAATAAAAGCTGCCCTGCAATCCATCCAGTTTTTAACTTGTGCATTTAACATGTACGTGTGATTTAGCATACATTGCACTACACTGTCCTTGCTGGCAAGTTTTCATTTCTTTACTGGCCAATTAGTGAATATTTTTTCTATCTGTGGCTATTTAGCCACTTCTATTTTGTAGTAATTTGATGTATTACATAATTTGAGAGAAAGATGATTAAATTGAAATTGCAAGATCTACAAGAGCAAAAGACTTGAGTCCAATAGCTAAGTTAGTGATAAAATGAAATCACCACAACCCCCTCCCGCCAGGGTCATTTATTATTGCTGAAAGTGCTTATCTGTGTTTGGTTAGCTTTAATTTTCCAGATATTTTAAAGACAATTAAGTTTTGAAAATGAACTTTTTAGTATTTCCCAGTATTTCCCATTTTGTGGCCAAATATGCCTGGTGGTTAATTTACCGGTAAATACCGTTATTGCCGCCTGGTATTTCCCGGGGCGGGAAATACCCCGGCCAACTCCTGATTCTAAAAGTAATTTGCTATTGATCTCTAATTTTCACCATTATTTGTGAAAATTCAAGTAACTTAAAGTGACAGGAGGAGATTTTTTAGGAGCCGAATTTCTCTCAAATTGCCATGATCGAGTTGTAGACTCACCTACCAAAACGTTGCTAAGTTTTATTGGACCCAAGTACAAAAGAAAACCTCAAACCTGTTTACTTGCCTGACGATCGTAATTGTCCCCATAGAACACCGTGCTTTGACTTTCTGTTGTGCACGACAGAAAGTACTCAATCATCATATTAATACATAAAGATGGCATAATCGGCTTATTCACTTCAAGGTGTGATCTAATACATTGGAAAGCATTCCAAATTATGCAAAAAAACCCGGGTTTTCGAAAAAAATTGGGGGGGGGCGCTTCTTTCTGAACTCCTCCTCATGTCTCTTTAATTTCTAAATCATCATGATCGTAAAATAGCATTTTAAAATCTACAAAACCTAAAAAACAGTGTTTCTTCTTCTCGACCAAATTGCTGATATCTCAAAAGTGAATTTTTACGATATGATATTGGCCCTTGCACCCCCGATTCTCTCCAAAATGTTTACCACCCTATGATGATATGATAAAAAGAAATTAGAGCATATAAACTGGGCTCCCAATGAACTAGAATATTTTTCATTAGTCCCATAAACCCATGTTATGCCTGTCATTGCCTGCCCGCCATAAAGTACAACAGAATTATTTTTACTTTTGGGGGGACAAATGACCCCCATAAAATTGTTCCTATAGGACTAATGAAAATATCTAGTTCAGGTGGAGCCCAGTTTAATGCTCTATTTGCTTTTTAACCCATCTCGGAGTTTTCCTTAGTCCCACATCTCCCAGTCAGCTTGAGGCAACAGAGGGGCTGTTTACTGCTCCATTTTAATTCTATTCAGCAGATGGCACAAGGGGTGACTATAAACAATCCTCTGCTATAAATAACTTCACATCCTCATTTGAAGTGGTCAATTATAAATGCTAAAACTAGAATAGTATTAACAAATAAGTGGGTGGTCAATGCATTTAGGCTATTGTTATTGCAGTATATAACTGTCTCCCTGAAATTCTGGTACACTATATTACTGTCTGCCGTGAACCAGGAGATCTCCTGAGTCCCGAGTTCCTGAGCTATTTTGTTCCAATTTCTGCGTTCTTGCGCAAGATTTGCGCCGCTTTGTGCCAGACATTCTCCAGGAGGCTATTGTTCTACCATCAGGAAAACAATTTTTCCCTTGTGCTGGAAACTTTTCCTGCGCCTAATAAATTTTTGATAGGGTTATGTGCCTCTTCACGACATGTAAGTGGACAGCGGGCCTATTCTAACCCCCAAACCCGCAGGGGCCCCCTTTAGTCGCCTCTTACCATGCAGGGAACCACATCTGGCCAATTCTTAACCCCAAACCCGTAGGGGGCAACAGATAGTAGGGTGGTAATGTGGAGATATGTTTGTAACTTTTACCCCCATTTTTTAATATCCATATTTTTAAAACATCACATGCAACATATACCATCCGTTTCTTTCACATTAAATATGCTTTGTACAGCCACTTTTTGGAATGAGGACTACTAAACAGGATTTTTTTATGGATATAGGACCGAAAATGCAATGAATTTGTAGTAAAGTTGATGGCCATGTAATTTGATCTTTTGCATAACGGAGAGGGAAGGATAAGAAAGGTAGTGGATGAGGGGAAGAGAAGCTATGGGAAGGGAAAAAAGAGGAGGGAAGGCGGTGAGGTCACCAACATAAGACACTACCCAAAGCAGGGGTCCGCGTTTTTCTGCTTTTTCTCGTCCAGGACGCCGATATTTGGAAAATTAGGCTAATTATGTACGCACTGAATTTTCACAATCAGAGGGTTTGGGGGTCCAAAAAATTTCAACTTGACGCAGGCAAACCACACACGTCCGTTTTCTTACTATGTGGGAATTGAAAACCTCCCAATTACTTCTTCCGAGATAGACAAATTTGTAACCGATTCACAAACCTCATGTTCTTTAAAGCACAATTTTGTCTCAGCTGATTTCTTTGCCGTACCTGCTAGATATCCATCACAGGTTCTTCATTCATAAAACTGCCTTTGATGTTGCCGATGAACTGGGGTTAGCCAATCAAAAAAATTATTTGCTGCCAAAATTTCCATAAATGACATCTCAACCAATCAGTGCAAACGGCAATCACATTTCTGAAACACATTCTTGACATACTAAGGAGTATAACATCATTGCCATGCTAGGAGGTCAAAATGGCCGCCGAACATACAATGATTTAATGACGCGAATTTTCCTTTTCCTCAAGAATTTCATCCTTTAAGCTTTCAAAAAATGCAAAACCCTGAATTTGTTAGTAGCGAATATTTTTTTCTGTGATTCTTTGCATTTTGAGTAATTTCTCAAAGTAAAAAACATTTTTTTCCTTGGCGATGTATTTCCAAGGCTCGGCTAACCAAGTGTAGTACATGACCCTGTGTGAGCCCTTTGTGTGTATTGTTTGGCCCTCAAAAATGTTTGGAACTTGGATGCAACGGTGAGAAAGGGCAACTTTGAAATAAAACATTCAAAAAAGCCTCAAGCATATTATGTATTTTCTTAGTGAACTTGTCTTGGATTAAAAGTTAGTCCCATTCTGTTTGCCCTTCTTTCTTTGCTTTGCAGTTTTCTGTTTTGGCATCGAGTCTCTTTTGATTTTGTCATATTTGGGGAGATATTGGGAAAAATGACAATTCGCGATAGGGCCTTTTTGATTAGGTGAATTAAACTTCAAAATGCACTCCCCCAACTTCCCATTCATTAATGGAGTGATTGGTACACTTCTGATCATGACGTGGAGCCACAGGAAGTTATGCCATGGTTTGATAACCACCATTTTATACCCACTCACTTTAACGCCATTGGACCCTTGTTTTCTGGTTGGACCCCTTGTTTTCATACTAAAGGTGGGTTAAGGGGTCCAATTATCTTCCACTGGACCCCTTAACTTTACCATGCACGGCTAAATTACCCCTTTACCCAAGGATCATTGTATCCAGTGTCCTAGAAATTTGATGGACACAATGTGGATACACCAAGCAATTTCTAAAGCGAACCTTTTTGGGGCTGCAAAGTCACAAGAGGTCACCAGGTCACACAAGGACATCAACATGTGGACACTACCCAAGGGCCATTGTATTTAAGTGTCCATGATAATCAACATTGTGGATACACCAAGCAACTTTACACTTCCTGACCATTTTTTAGGGAATGACCTCTAATGCACAATTCAGAATGACCTTTACCCCACTCTGAAATGGACACTGTGGGGCACTACCAAGGACTACTACATGCGATGGCATGAAAATGTGGGCATTTACGTGGACACAGCGGGCAACATACGTTTAGGGTTAATATTTTGACCACATACACACACACACATACGCTTGTGCCACAGACACACTACAACATCTCTATGTTCCCTCGTTCAGACGACACAAAAAGCTAGAGTAAGATGAAAAAGTACCAACTACAAGTTGTATACTAGAGCAATTAAATTACCCTAAGTGACCCCGTATGACCGTGGACCCTCCCCATCGGTTACCATCACATAAGACCCCTTGTCTCAAGGATAGCATACCAAGTATATGACACTGATCCATCACTGCAACTACCACTTTGGTGGAACCCCGCTAAGTACTCACCCGATTTGTCAGTTCAACAATATTACCATCATTCACTCTGAGAACCCGGTAAACATAAAAATCATTTTGTTCAATCTGTACTGCAGTCCCAGATCTTAAACGAGAGAGGAAACAAAATGGCGTCAAAATCTTTATGTAAGTGCTAACCAGTTCCAAAAAGAATATTAACAAAAGAGTACAAGTGCATGCTGACTGCTACAGAGTATCTCTATGGTATACCCCCATATTACCTTTCATACAGTAGACCTGATAGGTTAATTGCATGATATTTCGCCTCAAAGTAACCAATCAAAATCAGGCTGCTAGGACTGTTTGGCTTAATCCCTTTGCCCTGCAACCCAGTTTTTACACCTGTCATGATTGTCTCAATAGCTGCTATAGCTGCTTTTTTTAACCAATCACAATAGTTCTTAGAAGTCTATAAATCAACAGGTATGCTCCTGGGGTTAATTACACTTTGTGATTGCTTTTGGATTTCCCTGAAAAAGGTTGATATTTTACTCACTACTTAACACAGGTTTAAATTAGGTGAAAAGATAACTAAAAATTTCAGAAATTTGAACTCTTTTTCCATTTTATTTTCTATCGGTAAACTAACAAATATATAACACTTAGACGATATGAGCTTATGGAGCACCCTCTATATTTGAAAGAACTTGACTTACACATGTTGACTAAACCTTTGTAAGTGAGTGTCGCTTACAAGTACACGCAATCAAATATCTTCTGAGGCTGAGGTCCATCTGTCTGTCTTAATATATAATCATCTGTTTCATCTAGAAAACCTAACTCTCCTTCAACCATTCCAACAACTCTTCAAGTTTGGTTCGGATCTAGAGAAACACCATCAAGTGCTGTTAAGGAAATCTTCAGGTGGCCATAATAACCTGATGTTCTTGTTTGTGTTTGCATTTACTGTTGTGTCCCCTGCCTGTCCCGTTTTGAGAATGATAAGCCTCCATGTAACCTTTGACATTATAAACAAATGCGGGTTTGGGTGTAGGTAAATCCATTAACCAAGTTGGTCTCAAGTGAACTTCAACTCTTCAATTGAGTTCAATTTACACATTTTTAGCATTTTTACTTGGACCTTGCACAACCTTTGACCTTGCTAGTGACTTTTGACCTTGCTATGTGACCTTTGACCTTGGTATGTGACTTGACATAACCAAGGGTATGCCACATTGACACCTAGACCGAAGTTTGGTGTTAATCCATGAAGAATGCACATATTACAGCAAGGCTGGAAAAAAATGCCAAAATTTCCCGGGAACACAATCACATTTCCATCAATATTGCCAAAATTTCCCTTCATTCTGAAGATTTTCTTTCTTTACAGACCACCAAATTGCTCTGCAAATCGTAGGATTCCTGGGAACCAGGTCCCAGTTTCCAACTTTTTCCAGGCTTGATTACAGCAGATATCAACCCTTTCACAACAACAGGACTACAGACTACACAAACAAAGTGGACAAAGGATCCCTGTGTCCTCCTGTTCCTGCTTAAGGGCAGTACACAACAAAGTGATTCCGTTATGCTGCCTTCCGTCTTAAGGCAGGAAACACAAAAAAGAGCGTTATTTATAGATCACTTGTTCAGTCTTATTCCATTGCAAAACCATACCCAGCACTGTCTCAGGAATACCAACAGCAGTCGAAGCCAGGCCCCCATAATCCTTTGCGCAGAGCGAAACCATATTACGCACGGGTAATGGCGTGTGACTCATTTTCTTCTTTGCGCCGGGAAGGTAACATCGGGGTCAAGTGTCATCAACATCAGATATACGGATTAGCGAGACACGGTCACGAACGTACACAAACTCAATGTTAAGCCTGCACATGAATTTGAAATTGCCAAGTCCAAAAGAAAATAAAAATGCAATGATGCAAGTCCGATTATTTTAATTCCTAGCCCCGTTCATCGCCCGACAAATCATGTATCCTTGCCTAGACTCAGGCTCAACTTCAATCCTAGAATCTGTACCGTTCACGGTTACCATGCACAAGTTACCGCCTGATGGTAAATCCTTACAATTAACCCAACAAACAGTTATACGATAAGTAAAAATGCTGGATTCATCCACTGAAACTTGTAATTACTAGAAATTTATCTTTAGAAGAGGGATCATGCGGGGACAGGGGAGGAAAATGGAAAAATATACGAAAGTACGAGTGGAATATGTAAACACGAGCTGTATACCTGTGGTGAGTTCATCATGTAAATAGACTCATATTACGCGTCATTGTTTTAATCATGCCGCTGGTGGACATTACACTCAATTCATGTTCGCTCAATCGTACGCTCTAATTGCCCTACAGTGATTACTATAGCGTTCTGGGGGTTGCAAGAAATCTGAAGAGGATGATGAAAGAAAGAAATATTGAAATTACTGTTTACACAAAGAGAGCGCTAGCAATCTGAATAATTGTTTGACGGTCACATACTCTACGTTTTAGAAATTGAACCCGGTTAGACTTAAGCCGCAGCTCTCGATACTGTACATGGGGCGTTGTTGTGCGGAACTATGATTACGTTTTATTGCTATGAGAGAGGTTCCCGGTGGAACGGAAAAGCGGATTTGTATGTGAAAAGGTAATTGGGAAGTCTTCTGAGCCGTGTTAGGAAAATACCCAGTGTCCCGAATAATAAAAAAGATGTTTGTTTGAACAACCTAACAACCTCAGCAAACGCTGCATCTACAGCAGCTCATAAAGAGACAGCGTAAGAAAATGACATCCACTGATTCAAGATTTGTTTATCCATACAAAAAAAATACAAGATCCAGGGAAAGTCCAAATAGCATCAAAAAAAAATATTTTTGCTGGCTCTTAGTTCACCCATTTACGCTTCCATAGCATCTATACTGCTCGGACACAGCGACGCCGATTCCGTATACGCATCGGCTATGGCCGGATAGTCTTAGACATGGCTACGTCCATGGAATCCCAGCAGCCAAACGCTGTGTTAAAGGCTCTTGCGATTGGACTTGAACAAGGAATGTTTGGGAAAAAAAAAAAACGTTTTAGCGGTACCTGGGATATCGCGAAGAAATCGACGAATCAGGTAGTCGATCTGCTTCCTCACAAAAAGACCCCTTGCTCACTAGTTTTTGCGTGGTACCTTCCTACCCTTTACCCCTCCTCCCTACCACCCCAACTCCTTTTGCCGTCATCCCCTCAATCATTCTCTGGGTGTGGATATGGACTTGACAGCAGCACATCGGAGATTGGCCCAGCTGATAAGGTAAGAAAACTGCTGTATGTAATCGTTTTTTCAGTTTTTTCGTCTTTTTTCAAAAATAAAACCTATATATAAACTAGTCGCTACTAGACAATTAGTTGGACTATTTTGGTTGCTGTGTGTAAATGTTACGATAGGCCAAGTGTTTTGCGCAATCTCAGAAGAGTACCGCAATGTACAAAAAAAAAAACAAAAAAAAGCTGAATCAACGACTATCTGACATGGGGTTAAGTTGGAGTTTCCACGCTCAGCCGATGATGATCTGTTGATAAATCCCTAGGCAGTAAGATTTGCCAATGTCGCGGGCTCAAATACTTTTGACCTTGATCAACATGAGGGCGCTGTGTGCCAAGATGAAAGTAAAGGGGGTGAGTTGTTCTATGAAAATAGCACACAGCCTGCTATATATGATCCATTTAACACTTCATATGCCACCGATGGGCGATTTTGCATACATTAGTCAGTGTCAGGCCAGCAAATATATTTGGGGAGGGTTGGGTATTGGAGCATAGATAATTGACCGGATTGCCTTCCTAACGTCAATATGCTTGATGGCTCCCATTAGATCTCCCAGAGCGATACCTGTAGGTAGGTCTTTTGTAGTTCTACCAGGTTACCAGCTACCCTTATTCATCAGATTTCTAAATGAAATTTCTAAATGACATCGATTGTTAGTGACAGTTTAACCACAACCACCCGGAAATTTTGCCATCACAATCATTTTTAGAACATTTGGAAAAAAAAATTGAGGGGCATTTATTAGACGGGAAACCATATACGGTCGTGATGCATGAACGCATTCATCAAGTTGTGTGGGTTAGTGATTTAGTATGCAGGGCTGTAAACTACAACGTCAAGGGTACAGAGGCTTTAACCGCGCATATACGGTGTTGAGATAATGAGTTCGAAATGATCTTTGACCACTATTTGTGAGCCTCTGAAAAAGTATGAAGAAAATCTCAAAACATATTGATGTTGTTCTTCAACAACCTCCCTTTTCTCAGAGTGGAATTCACACTTTGTTTATTCACACTCACATCAGTGCCTGGTGACTCCTCAATGTCGACTTGCAGTAAGACTTCTCGGAGTTTGACGGCAATAAGACGTTCTGTCAGCTCCCGGGCAGATGGCCTATACAAATCACTGAAAAAATACAACGTCCATATGTAAAATTAAATACACGCAGTTACCTTATAATTTAAATGTTTATAATACAACATAATCTTAGAGTGCACTGGCACCTTTTTTAGAAAATATAAATTTCTTCAATTTGCTGGGCAATGATAGTCTAGCCATTGGAATAATAGAGATATATTTGTCACATAAAAATAACATACTCCAAAACAGAGAGGGGACATTAATCAGAGCTGCCAGCACTTGATGGAAAAAAAACCCTGAAAATTGGCCGGGGGTCCAGGGGGCAGCCTGAGCCCCCGGCCGGGGTCCCGGGATTCTTGGATTTTAAAGCACCTAGAAAGTCAATCTGAGTAAAATTTCTTTGAAACACCATGATATTTCAGACACACAATGGTACTTTGTTTTTTCATTGAAATATGCTTATCTGTTGAATTTCATGTTCACTTTCCAATCATATGTCATTATATCAAGACTGAGCAACATGCATTACATGATGGGCTGACTTAAATGCCTACCTAGCCTTGCCAGCTTATGGTCTGTTAAAGTCCTCACAGCAGCGGCTTGAAAAACAGCTGGTAACGTCTTGTTCATTTCAATGCCTCCCGTTTCGTTATGTAGATATTTATTTGCGTGACAATTGATCCTTTATCGCTTCTTCCCCGACGATCCATATTCGCGCGTTTCTACCCATGATCAGTGGACCATGGTGACGGTCCAGTCTGCATGTGCACAGTCCACTGCTTGGTTTTCGGTTTCCTCATGTACTCTAATAAAAAATCGTCGTTGTCATCGTTCTCTTCCAACCATGACAGTTCCACTTAGTCCTTTATCTTTCATTATATCGCTTGTAAATCATCAGTCCTTCAACAAATTTAAAAATTTTCCATTTTTTCCTCCGAAGTTGTAAACACAGCCAAAACATGCAGAACACACATCGCGCGATCGCTGATCAACTCCTTACACGGTGCCTGTAGGATGATCGCTTACGGTACCCGTCATAAGATTTTTCTTGTAGAATGGTACGGTATGTCTGATCGAGGCGGAAACCAACGACACATGTAAATTTCGAGTTGCGGAGGGGAGCGGTATAAGCCACTAAAGGCTCGTCACTTCATTTCATTTATTTTGGCCGGTTTTGGGAAAACCGTTTTTTTGGAAATTGTACTAACAAACAAAAAAACGGAAAAAAACCGACAGTTTTGGGTTGTTTACCAAAACCCGGATTTTTTTTTTTTCCCCTTTTCTTTTTTTTTTTTTATTTTTTTCCTCCCCCAGGGAAAAAAAACGGAAAAAATGGCATCTCTGTTAATAGAGGCTAAAGACAATCCATGGTAATTGTAGGCTAACTTTTTAAGTTTGCCATAGCTTTGTGTCTAGTACATGAATATCAAAGACTCGTATCATTGATATTACAACCAGGAAAGGTCACAGACGGTCAAACAAGGTGATGCATGAGAATCAACTCTGGCGTGCGTTTCCTTGTGGTTACACGCATTTGCGTGTCGGCGTGGAAAAATCGTTCTGTGACCATAAGGCTGATTTGGGGCTTAATAATTCAGGTGAGGGGTGGGGCTAATGCATATAGACTTTTACAACCATGTAAAAGTATCAATTTTGAAAAAATCTAAGAGGGTTGCACATATTTTTCAAATGTCGCCAAAGTGTCTCTTTAAAACATCAGGCATTAAACCAAAAGAATGTTTACTGATGTGACAAGACAACTACTACTACTACCGTTACTATTATAACGTCCCACTGCTGGGCAAACAGGCCTCTCCCAAGCTATACCAAGTTTGTGCGTGAGTGTGTGTGTGTGTGTCTGCCCAGGCTGTAGTTCCTAAATGCCTGAACAATCTCATCATTGCCATCGTCCAGTGGTCTACCTATTCCTTTTTTCCTTTCAGTGGTTTGCCATATGTACATGACTACCATCTTTCTAACATGTCCTGCCCATCCCATTTGATTCTTTTGCATACTTGCTTTTAGTGCTTCTGTTATCCATGTTTGTTTAGGTTCCCTCTTGTGATATCCCAGCATCATTTCTTTCCGTAATTCTTTTGGTTTGTTTTTGAATTCTCCCTACTCAGGCACCAGTGATGGCTGGCAAAACACACAGAGTTCCCTTTTCAAGCACATTGGTATTTATTTTTCCATAAAACTTGTAGAAGTTTAAACAAAGTTTTCATAGGCCCCTAGTAGAAAAAACCAGTTTGCAACCCTGGCAGGAAGTGGTTCATTCCCATATTGTTTTACCGTAGCAAACGCATCTTTTGAGCCAATCGTTTGCTTAGCATTAGGTCACATATTTGTGTGCTTTGTGCTCTGATGGTTCTTCATATCATAGCTCAATCCGCCTCTGAGGGAGAGGTCACTCTTGTTGGAGGACAAAATCTTTCGGTCATCGTTCGTCGTGTGGGAATTTGTTGCGTCGGGCATTCTTTTGCAAAAGTAGTCTTAAAGATAAATTTATCTGGAAGATGTTAGTTGCAAAACGACGCAATAGGGTTTCTATATTCTGCGATTGATCGTTATTTTAACCGTTGATAGCCGATTAATAATTTAAATGATCCTGTACCTGAGATTTACGGATGGCATAAATATAAACTTGTATTTGTTCACCTCAATATGAGTCACTGGAAGATTAGTGATTGAATTTTAAAATTAATTGGGACTTACTCAACACAACGGATGTCATCTTCGACAGAATTGGAGTTTCGGGTAAGAACTCGCCCGGCGATTCTATGGTAGATTTAAACCTTGTTAAAATGGACACGTTCAAAACTAGTCACCTAGCGGATCTTTCGTTCCGTACTGCAAGAAGGAATTCATGGAGGATGATCTGTCTATATTTGTTCTGGCAGTTGGCATCCGTAAGTTACCGCTTGTTGTCGTTCACAAATTCTAACCTGCTGAATTCGACCCTGCCGGTATTGTATGTGACCACGGTGTTATTTCCTAAGCTTAAATCCAGTTCAAAAGCGACATTATGGTGGTGCCTCATCCAAGCTATTCATTCCTCAGACTGATAACGATAAGTGTTGAAGGTATTTTCTAGCTATGAACGTTACGATGTTTTAATGGCAATAATCTCATCGTTACGTAAAGTTTTTACAGCGAATTTTGGTTCATCAACTTTCAATTGTGTGATTCTGTTCCGCCTGTAAAATAATTATGGGCATTTGGACCTAGGCAATTTAATCAATACGTTGGTTACGCGGTACTCGATTGCATTCTATTTAATGGGTTGGGTTTTTATTCCGTACAACATGTAACGCCTGATTGATTCCATTCACCTAACTCTGTTCAATAGTGGGATTTCGGTGGCTCAACGATGCTGAACAGTTGTTTTTGTCATATACATGATCAAGATCAGTTGCACATATGAGTGTTTCTCGAACTTATCGATATCAAGTCCTTTTTTTATAATTAGTGATGCTACCCTGTCGCATTCCAGTTGCATCATTCGGAGTTCTTGGTTGATTTCATATTCAATTAGTTCCTTTTTAATAACATTGTTAAAACAAATTGCTCATTTACGGATACAGTTTTTACTTAGCATTGGAGTGCATACCTTGTGGTTTCAAACACTTTAAGCATTGTCCGCCATTTTCCTGTTTATTAATTTGGCCCCTGCGCCTCAGATCGAAAACCACATTTAACACAATCAAAATTTCGTACAGTAATCTTGGGCTATGGTTTAAACAGTCAATTACCGCTGCAGTTGTATTGGTTACGTGGATTCAAGTCAAATTTTGAATACAAAGTGTGTGGGTAAGGTTCCTTCCTTGAAACTGAAAACCAAAATATATCTTAATGAATAAGGTAAATAAGCCATGCATTGAAATCGGGAAGAGACACCTAACCATATGTATGTGTTTTTAAATGCATTTTTCTAATAGTGCATGTTTTTTTTATTTTCGCAAATTGCTTTAATTATGGAAATTCTATTTATGGTTAAAAAAACTTCCAGTTTTTTTTCAAACCAGGTTGCCAATTTAATACTGTGTTACGTGTGTCAGTGAGGTCCTACCACCATATGTTCTTGTGTTCTCCATTGAGTGCTGTATTGCGTCACGAGGTTCAAGCACGTCCCATTTGGCCTCGTCTACAAGTTTACGGTTTTTATCTTAGTGCTATGGTAACTAGGACACTCTCGCATGGGTGACACTCAGTTTTTTTTTCTTTACATCGGTTGTGAATATAGTCATGGGGAACCAAATTCGGAAGTCATGCATTGTCGTCATCGGAATAAGGCGTGAAACTTATGTTGCTTGAAGAGTCAACATATCTGGCTATTCTTACCGCACTGCTAGGATGATTGTGAGCTGTAAAAACTATATAAAAACTTATACACCGGTAGGGCCGTTTACGGGTTTCATTGTGTCAAAAAACATTTTTATAATAACGTAATAATAATACAGTGCTTATGGAGCACTTACACGAAGTCTAGAAACGGCTTTATAGGTTCGAGACATAAATATAAACATGGGTACAAGCTGAACAAGCATGAAATAACAAGTTACATACATCACCAACCGCTATAGTAACTAGATGATTTTTGATGAGTTTAAAAATAAAACCCAAAAGTCTTGATTCTCTGATATGATGTGGTAAATTGTTCCAAAAGCACAGTTTTCACATGTTATGGGGCATTGATTTGGTGTGTGTGGGGTGGTGCAACCGTTTGGCTTAAGGTTTAACATTATGGCCAAAGTGGCAACCCAGAGGCTATTATAGTTTTTGCCGTCATGTGTCCTGAACTTTGGTTTATTGCAATATGTGTGTACGTGTTTTTATTGTTTTATGGATTCGGTCACCATCACATCACATCGCATAACGTCTTAGCTTTTGGTTTTTTTCTAGCCATCGTTTTTTTCCCCACCCCTTTTCAAACTCGCATATTTCGCGCACTATTATCTCCTTGGGTTCTAGTCTTAAGAAGTTTTTCGAACCGGTGTTTTGGAAGTTTATTCTAACGCGATGCCTTCACTTGCCAATGATAAGCAGTGAGTGACTGGGTTTTCCTTTACACGTATTTTACGTTAGAAGGCAAACCTGGTCGTTTGTGCTGTTCAGTCAAGTGTCTTCATTCTTTGCACAAATCTGTTCAAGTCTCATATTTTTCTTTTGACTTTCCTCTTTGTCGGTATTCATGTTTTTTTCGAGATGCCGCCAGTGTGGTGTCGATTACGGTTCTGCTTTAAGTAATTTTGGCACATCATGATGATTTAAGATTGTTAAATCAAAAACGTAAAAAAAAATTTTGGCATGTTCTGTGGATCAAGTAATCGTATCCTAACATACTCTACAGGTGTAAGTCCAAATGCAGCCTAAATAAAGACAAAAATCGGTTTTAGTCATCATTTGTCCATCACGGAAACTTATAACAATAATAATTGAATTGCTAAACGAATCATAGCATGGGGGTGCAGTGACCTCTCCAAATAAACTTACATATGAATAAATTATGACTAGGAATTAAACTATAGTCAGAGATTACAAGGACAGAAATAAATATGTGGTATGTAGAAAATAGAGTGGGCAGGTTTTTCCAGGCCTGGCCGCAATCCATGTTAATCGCTTTGCACGACCATGATAATTATTTTACATAATACTAAGCAACATATATTGACAAGTGTTAGCATGGAAGAGATTTGCGGCTAAACGATAAAAATTTTGGTCGGATTAAATAGGCCTATTTGTAATGGCCTAGGCTTTCTTTTCCTGGTTGGGTAAGGATGGGAAAGTGATATGTCATGAGAGGTAATCAACATAAAAATTGGCCGCACGGTACGTTCATCTTTGGGAAATGCATACTACCCCAGTCGTCTTCACATAATTCTCCAGCCTTGTACTCCATATATATGCTGGCGTTCACATTTTCGTTTTGCTTTGTTCGTTGTCTCGGGGGGGGGTGATTAGGAAGTTACTGCCAGAGACGTCAGTAACTTGGTTGGGTCTAATGTTATTTTTCTTATTGCTTAAACAATAGCCACGTCAGGTTCTTTTTAGAATAGAATTTCAGCTGGAGGATACTATGTATTCTTGAAGATCTTCAAAATAAGTGATTTTGTCAAAATGTTCAGTAAATAAATTTTAAAATGATACTATATCCTCAAGGCTTAATTGTTCAGATAAGAAATTTTACATTTTGGTCCCGGTTGGGAGGAGGACAGGGAAACATGTACATTTCATGATGCAGTCACAAGCTAAATCAATTCCAGCTTTGATATTTCATAAAATACAATTGAGTTCGGGGAGGTTACCCAGGCAGGCCTCGGAGGAGAATTTCCAGCCGTGCTTGCTACAGTATGCTAATATTTGTTCACCTCTAGGGCACTGTTACCCAGGGGGGCTACGGAATTCTTGCTATGTTCAAACAAAAATATGATCTAATCCTATTATATGACAAATACAAAAACAGCCTATTGCCAATATTTTACACCTCCAGGCCCGGTTTACCCGTGGGGGTACGGATTTCCTTTGCTATGTCTCATGTGGTAAATACGCAAAAATTGCATCTAATCCTAGTATATGACTTATACAAGGGTTAGTAGGAGTATAGAACTTTCAGCTCCTTAAGGCTATAGGTACATGTATTCTATCGATTGCAGAATGAGTTTGAATAAACTTTCTCCTCAGTGGATTGAACTGCCACTGGCAATTTTTGGTAGTCCATATTCTCACTTTCTCTGTCTGGGGGCACACAAAGTTTTTCATAGGCCCCTCGTAGAAAAAACCAGTTTGCCCCCCTGCAGAGAAGTGGTTCTTTCCACATTGTTTACCGTAGCAACGCCATCTTTTGCGCCAATCGTTTGCTTGCATTCGTCCATATTTGTGTGCTTTGTGCTCTGATTGTCTTCATATCATAGATCCAATCCGGCCTCTGAGGAGAGAGTCCACTCGTGTTGGAGGGACAAATCTTTTCCCACCTACCACCCAAATTCATTACTGCTGAATACCTTCATCCGTAAATTTTTTGAAATTCTTTATTAGAAGGGGTCTTTCTTAATTTAAAATCTTTTGTTAAAAATTTGATATTGGAATTATTTGGGGATATTGATATGTGTGTATAGTTAATTGTCAAATTTCTGCATAACTCAAATATTGTTACTAGATGCAGAGTTTGTTGCGTCTAATGAATTTTTCTTAGCTTTATAAACATAGCCACGTCAGGCTTCTTTTATGAATAGAATTTCAGATGAGGATCACTATTTGATTTTGGAAGATATATCATTAAAAGTGATTTTTTGTCAAAATGTTCAGTAATTTAAAAAATAATATATCCTCAAGGCTTATTTTTCAGATAAGAAATTTTACATTTTTGTCCCTGTGGTGAGCGAGGAAGTAACATGTACATTTCATGATTGCATTTCACAAGCTAAAATTCAATTCCAGCTTTGCTTCTTTCAGAAAATACAAGTGAGTATAGGGCAGGTTTACCCAGGCCATGTCCTCGGGATTTCCCCGCCGTGCTGCTTACATGTATTGCTATATTGTTCACCGCTAGGGGCCCGGTTTACCCAGGGGGGCTACGGAAATTTTCCTTGCTATGTTCAAACAAAAATATGCTCTAATCCTTATTATATGACAAACAATACAAACAGCATTGCCAATTTTGTACACCTCCAGGGCACGTTACCCGGGGGGCTCCGGAATTTTCCTTGCTATGTTTCATGTGGTAAATACGCAAAAATTGCATCTAATCCTAGTATATGAATTATACAAGGGTTAGTAGGAGTATAGACTTTCAGCTCCTCATGCTATATGTACAGTTGTATCTATCGCTTGCATAATGGTTTGGAATAAACTCTCTCCGTCAGTGGATTGAACGAACTGCAATTTTTGGTAGTCCATATCTCACTTTCTCTGACTGGGGGCATATAGGCTAAAAGATCCAGTAATTATTTTTGCCTTAATTTTTTGGGACGTTGGGACATAAATCAATAACAAATGTGGTGTTGATTGCTTAATATCAACACACATACGTACTTTTATTAACCTCCAAGGTCCCCTGACCTTAAAAGAGGGTGGGTGCTGTGGAAATTGACCTCCACAGTGTTTTCTTGGTTTTTTTCACCACTATGCCCAGACTAACTTGAAGTAAATCACTCACTCCGGAGTGATTTTATTATAAAATCATTCGTTTACCCTTTAGGAATTGCTGTTTTGGGCTTAGCATTTAAAGTAGGGCCAATTAGATAAATGTTTTGTGCCACAAGCCCTATAAATTTGCTTAGATAACTGTTTTGTGCTGCAGGCCTATAATTTACTAATGTATTTTTTGTCATAAGAAGGGGTGGCCTCGGGCCGATAGCCTTATATCGGGACTAAATCCTGTAAGGCGTTAGTTTTTGAGTCCTGCACTCACCTACTAGAAGTTTGAAGCAATGTTTTTCGTTAGAGCCTGTCAAGATACATTAGTTTTCGTTAATAACAAAAATCTGCAATGAGGGAAAAGTTGCTACAGTCGATTTATTATTCACTGTATGCACCAATTGGGCGATTTTGGGGCCAATAGACGAATCCGACCAGCCAAATGATGATAAGAATGATCCGCCATTACTTGGGGGCCTCCCCAAACCCAAAACCTACCCCAATCTTTTGGGACTTCTGTACCACGCTTGATTAAGATAATTGCAAAGCTACACTTAATGCACATTTGGGTGAATCAAGTAGGAGCACCCCAGCTATAGTACAGGCTACAGCTTCATTGGTACCTAATATCAACTGTGTTTGATTCTTGATGATACAGCGACCAATAAAAACTATACAATTCAAAACTAACAAATTATGAAAAATATAACCTGTGCTTTTTCCAAGATATTTTGACTTTATGTGTTCGACAAAGATTCCTAAGCTAAATCCTCGCTTTTATTCCATCCAATTTGAAGGACCCTTAAGCGGAGGTATTGTTCAGTTGAACACAAAGGATAACATACCACTTGGGCCAGTAATTTCCCTGAAGTTCAAGAAACTAAAGGTAATAAGGCGGTTTGTTAGCATCATGGTGGGATAAATCCTTTTCAAACCAAATAATATTGTACAGAACAGGTGAATGTATTATCATGCATTGAACTAACAATTATTATTTTCAGCGAAAAAAGCACCAGAAAAAATATTGTTGTGGGTGAAATAAGAGACTCACTCTCGGGGGACAATAGTCATGTAGTCATGAAATTCTTGGAAATTGCGAATTTGGACTGCTGAACTAAGGTAACAGTCTACAAGTCTGTGGAGAGACAAATTTGTGGACAATACTCTAAGGGGAGGGACAATTTACCCGCCCCCAATTCCCCACTGCCTCCAAGATGCCAGGGAGGAATAGGAATATGAAAAAGCATTTTTTTTTTAAATCAAAGAGCAATAAAAAAGAGGGTTGGTTCAAACGTCTCAGTTTACTTTCAACAAGGGTTGTGTTTATGGTTCTACCTGCTGCTGAAACCGGGAGTAAAAGCTGAGACAACAGCTGTTTGGAATGGAATTCCTAATGCACATGTTATTTATTAGCAATGAACGCCATGATAACGTTTAAATTATGTTATATCACAGAAGCAACACTTATACCTACTCTATTTACTTTTCAATAAAGAATGTCTTGAAGATGGATTTTTCAATAGCACACTTTGTTGATATCAGGATATAGCCAAAACGGGCCACCCAAACAGTTTTTCAACTGTCTCAGATAATTAGCCATAAACTCCGACCAGACCCCCCCAAATTACACCAACGAAAATCTCATGTGAACGCTGGAACACTCCTAAAAAGAATCTTAAACTGCAGTTTGACCATTGAACTAATTTTTTGGCCAAACAAATTAATCTTTGATTGTTAGTTTTTTTTGGGACAGTCTGTATCATGTTTTCAATGGTTTCTAGGACATTTTTTATGCTGATTCCGAATGCCGATGGATGCAGACGAGCCAACCTTGAGCATTTTTGTAAAAACGCAAAAAATCAAAAATGGCAACCAAAACACAAAAACATTCAATCTCTGTTTCACTCAAACGTTGTGATGTTCCTCCGTTCTTGTTTAAACATTCATTGGGACCATTAAAACAATGTTTTGTAACGCCACGTAATCCAATGAATTCAATATGGCCGCCAATACAATAAAGTGATCTACTTTTGACTTGACTGCAGGTTGGTAATTGGTATCGATCCTGGTGTTTTGGCAGTCAGAAATTAATTAAATCATAAGCATATTTTTTAAAAATGTGATTAATAATCCTCATTATAGGATCCAAAGATGGCTTCCCATACTATAAGATGGCTATAATTCATAGTGGTATCTCACCTAGTACTGCAATGTTCGTGTATATCCCTGTTAAGTCAATCAGATCA
>JAMKCH010026646.1:0-40510 GCA_023653785.1 Ophioderma brevispina
GTCACATGAGGTCACCAACATGTCACCCCACCCCACCCTCTCCTTCCCACCAAGTTGCATCATCGTAGCCCTTACGGAACTCATATGGCATGCAATATATTGCAATACATTAAGGGTTAACATTTTGACCACAACCATACATACACACATACATACACACACACATATGACCAGAGCAATCCCTATATGCCTTCTGCAATTCTTGCAGACAACACAAAAAGTCTTATTAACCCTTGGCAACTTTTTGACCAAAAAATTATTTTTTTTACTATTTTGAGTAAACTAATCAGAATTTTTGCTGGCAATGGTTTGAAAAGTTTATCCTATGTAAGAAGTGGTACCAATTCCACAAAATGTCTGATTCTACTAAAGCGTGTTTGGCCACTTTTTGGCTAGTAAAATAATACAAATTTTTGCTGGCAAGTGTTAGAAAAGCTTATCCTATGAAAAAAATGGTGCTGATTTTTAAAAAAGCAGTTTTATTGACACTAAAGATATTTTGGCCAAAAATGAGTTGTTTTTACCATTTTGTGTCAAATAATCTGAACAGATTAATTCTACTTAAGATATTTTGGGCAAAAATTGCCATTTGTTTAAAAATGGCCATTTGTATAAAATAATCAGAATTGTTGGTGGTAAAGGTTTGCAAAGTTTATTGTATGTAACAAATGGTGCCGATTCCCCAGAAGCAATTTTATTGACCCTACTCAACATTTTTGCCTCTTTTTTGGCCAAATACAATTTTTTATCATAATCATTGTGTCAAATAATCAATTGTCAGAGACAATGGTTTGACAAGCTTATTCTATTAAAAGAATGCTAGTTTTAATGAACAAGCAGTCTCATTGGCCCTCGTGATGACACTCTGGCTACTTTGGTAATTTTGTGGCCAAAATAACCATTTTACCATGTTTTGTTTTTAGAACTTTTTGGCTACCATGTTTTGCCAAGCCTTTTATATGAAAACAAGACGCTGGTGTAACAATGTGTCTTAGTAATTTAGGTCTAGCAGTTTGGCAGTATTGGCCACCTTCTGGCCAGAATGAACATTCTGCCATTCTATCAAATAGAATTCATGGTTACCATATTAGGTAGGTGACTGCTTTTCTTAATCAATGCCACATTTTACATAGGATTAGCTTTTTAAACCTTTTGCCACTATAAACCAAAAATTCTGAACAAAGCCACTTATCTCCATGGGTAAATTACAGTAATAACAAGCCTACTATTTCTTTTAAATTTTGTCACATTGTCACTGTCACCAATAACTTAGTTAACACAGAATGCACCAAAACATCTCAAATTTTAACAGCCTTTATTTTCTGCCAGAACTTATACCAAATGAGGAGTGATTTAGTGCTGTGCACTAATTAACCAAACAAGGAGTGATTTAGTGAATGCTGTGCACCCAGCACTAGGAACAACAAAATAACTACTACTGTGCAAGACAAATGTTAAGTCGGACTCATGATTTTATTTACATATTTTTGAACAGATCTATGCTATATGAGCATGACACAAATAAAATACTACTTTTAAGTAGTACTTGGCACATGATGGCATTTTATGTAGAGAGGCATAGGCCAATAGTGTACCATATGAGTAGCACTATGTTGCAAAAACATGTTGCCACACATTGTCCAATTTCGGGGGAAAGCGAATCCCTCTCCCCCAAGGCAATGTTGATCCGAGTCATGTTGTCAGCATGGGGAAGGATATGGCAAAGAGGAAGACCCCTGCTCGCTATTGAACAATGACTTGGCCAATTCTTATTTAAGCTGTGAGCATGGGGACTGTTGCCATATAACGTATCAAGTGTGGCAACTATTTTTCCATGATTGTGGATTTACTCAACATTGTACATGTAACTGGTATTTTGCCCTATAATTATGATCTCAAATTAACAGAGGGTGTGACAATTGTAAAAACAAAAGTCACCAAACTATTGATACTTTACCTTTGACAATATGCTTGAACTAAACCACTGCATTGTTCAATGGCCTGCTTGCACCACATGAAATGTGTTAAGAGTTTTAAAAGCACAGATCCTGAACATTGTTGCCAACACTGTGCTACCCATTCATTTGGGCTACTTTTAAATGTCAAAAGTGCTCTCGATGTGTATTTTCAGCACCCACCGTGTGTAGTGGGAATTTTTTGTTCCATAGAAACCAATGATTAAGGTAAAATATTGGGCTAACTTTTGCCCTTCGGTGTGTGCTAACCAAAATTTTTTTTGGCAACACTGGCCTTGAACAAATCATTTTTACAAGCACATACTGCAAGGCAAAAAACAACAGCACAAGCTGCAAGGCAAAGATGTCACATGTTGCATAACCATGGATCACAGAGTTGTCAGCACAGACTTTAATTCATCTTCAATCAAGTTAAACAATGATTTAAAACTAAACAATTTGAGCATGTTTTATAGGTACATTCAAAGATCTGTTGGTGATCATACCCTCTTCTGTTTTGCCTATAGAAGATCACAAGCCTCCTTTTTGTCGTTGGAAAAGTTTTTTTGAACGTGTATATGGTCCGTTTCACAGTAATTGCCAACTTTTTGTCAACCTGGGGGTCATTTTTTCAAACTTAGTGTCAAGCTTTGTTATTTGTTTCTAATGTGTGTAAGACTATAAATTTTAAGGAAAAATAGAAAGCACACCTTAATCTTTTCTCCTTTATTACCTTTTTTAATCAGAGAGTTTGAAAATTGAGCCATTTTTATAAAAATGCAAATAGTTTTTAATGGAATTTAGATTAATTGCCAAAAGAAATTAGACTTGTCTTCATCATAAATGTAAAGTATGCGCCTTCAGGCAATACCAGCTGAAATATGAACATTGACACTTGAATTTTGACAATTTCTTGACATTTTTGCTTCTATTTTATCCCAAAACAGGTTCTTGACATAAAAAGTTTTATTTATAAAATCAAAAAAGTAACAGAGCAGAGTGATTTTTTTCATGAATTGATTAGTTGTAGGCTGGAGAACATTTGTACCGAATGCAAGCAAATCTCACCCATCGAGTTAGCAGATAATTAGCTTTATGTCCAAAGTGTTGGACGTGACATGTGAACGGAATTTTGACTTAAAATCTTATTTTTTTGACATTTATTAAAACCAAAAACTGATTTTAAGCTTCTATAAAGATAAAACACTACTAACTTCCCCTAGTGAATGCTTTGTTTCATCCTCATGCCCTTCCAATATTCCAAAGCTGTTAGATTTGCACGGTTGCTTGATTGAAGCTTTGTGTTGGACGTGACAAATTGAAAATGTCACGAAAATTTACTAAAACTGATCACACCTCAAAGTTGGTAGTTCACAAACCCATGAAACAACTAGAAACATACTATAAATTTAAAGTTGCAGACCTCCTTGTTTTTGAGATAGGCAACTCGAGTGTGTTGGACATGACTGGTGTGAACGGAAAATTTCATGTTGATGGAGCAAAGTCATTTTACAGTGGTTGTCAAAACTTTTAATACAATTGACTAGTAGAGTGAAATCACTCTTGGAGAGCAAGTAACACAAACATAGAACTTACTTCATAAAGACTACAGGGCTTCTGCAAAAAGTGTTGGACGTGACAAAATTGTTAAAGGAAAATTGCGGACAAGATTTCGATTAACCATATCTGAATTAAATCAAAGACCAGTCATATAATTTGTGTGGGCATTATCATGAGGGATTGTCTTTGTAAATGATACAATAAAATGCCACAGATATCCACCACAGGAGTGTCAGTGTAATTGAATAAAATGGTATTCAATGTGAAGGGAAAATCACGTCCAACACTCAATTTTGATTGCTCTATATAAGTTTTTTGAGCACTCTGCTACACTTTATTTTCACATGGTAATAAAGTGTCACTAGTTGCCTAAAAGAACTCACAAGTAAAAATTGACAGGTTCTACATAGCTAATATGGCAGCTGAAAACAAAAGGGCATGTATTTTTGGTTGACGCCATATCAGTCAAATTTTGACCATTTTGTGTGGGCCGTCTCCTGAAATACAAGCACAAATAAGTTGGTTTAGGTATGGGAGGTAGGTCTAGTAGAGATCTAAGTAAAAACACAAAAAGTGACTCTGTATCACCTTCCTGTAAAAAATCCTATAAATTTTATTACCAATTGCCCATTATGATGTAATTGGTATGTCCACAGCTTAATTATTTAGAGAGTGGACTTGGACATATTTGAGTAATACTAATATCAATATGCCAACATCTCAAATTCACAAAAAAATGGGAGACAATTAAATGAGAGCCTAAATATGACTTGGACTTGAAACAATTAAAATTTCAGCGTTCCTTGGAATGCATGTGTCGTCTGCTTTAGCATTTTGTGAACATTAGGCTTGTTAGTAAAAGAAGGTTCCTTTAATCAGCTCATGTGACCTTCGGCCCCATGCACACAGACAGACATACACGCAAAAAAAAAAAAAAAAAAAAAGGTATGGGAGGTAGGTCTAGTAGAGATCTAAGTAAAAACACAAAAAGTGACTCTGTATCACCTTCCTGTAAAAAATCCTATAGGTTTAAGTGAAAATTAAAAAAGTTGGCAATTACTGTGAAACGAGCCACATGTGTATGTCACTCAACGAGCATACATTATCGTGTACGCACCCTAGTGCGTACTAACCCTAATGCTGTTCTTGTTTCTAGCCTATCTCCCGAGAGGAAGGGGTAAAGGGATAGAAGCTAAAGAAGATTGCACATCTTGAGTGGGATTTGCCGGGGCCACCAGTGCACCAGTCCCATGAGCAGGGATGGCAGGTCACAAGGGTGTTGCTGGCCAGCAATTTCATGCCCGTATGCGTGTCCATACGATGTCATCTTTTTGGACATAGCCTCAGCTCAGTGAGTTTTGGTCATGATAGGTAGTGTGTGTCGTTATTTGCTCAGTGATTATACAATGCACAATTCCGATGTTTTATTTCAATTGACTAAATATCATAAGCAACATTTAAATTATACTTATCAATAGACCACTGTTATAACCAAAAATTTCGAAGTAGTACACATTTTATTACCAATTGCCCATTATGATGCAATTGGTATATCCACAGCTTAATTATTTAGAGAATGGACTTAGACATATTTGAGTAATACTAATATCAATATGCCAACATCTCAAATTCACAAAAAAATGGGAGACAATTAAATGAGAGCCTAAATATGACTTGGACTTGAAACAATTAAAATTTCAGTGTTCCTTGGAATGCATGTGTCGTCTGCTTTAGCATTTTGTGAACATTAGGCTTGTTAGTAAAAGAAGGTTCCTTTAATCAGCTCATGTGACCTTCGGCCCCATGCACACAGACAGACATACACGCATAAAACCAAAGTAATCCCTATGTGCCAATCTGCTGGGGTACTGGTTCTTTGTTCTTTTGTTTTGGTGGCTGTATGAACAAGTGTGCTGCCTGCCAACACAGTTCATTAAAGTAAAACCAAACTCTTATGACCGAATACTTTCGAACTGTGTGATCAAAACTGTCAAGAATTGCCGTAAACTAACCCGTTAGTTATATTGCACAAAATTAGCAACTTATGGTTATTTTAACCTTTGATTGACGCAATGTTGAGCCAAGTTTGACATCCTGAAATAGAGGCTGTTCTCAAAAGTGCATTTAGCCACTAATAAATGATTTTTTTTAAATTAAAGTTGTGAAAAAGTGAAACTTCGTTTACAGATTCAGCAAGAAACTTTCTTAGTTTCTACAGGATAGTGCATTAAAATTTGACAAACTGAAAACAGCTTTTGTTTGGCGAGACTGAAAACAGACATAGCGAATGAACAGTTAAGAACAACATATTTGTTTAGTATAGAACCATTTAGTTGTCTTACTTCTCTGGTAACTTTCACTGATTGCATACCTTTTATTTCTCACTAAAATTTCCTTTACTGATTGAATGCTTCTCAGGTTGACTATTGCAATAAATGATTTTTTTTCGAGAATTTGAATGTATTTCATACCCTACGTACAGAATGAAAATATCCCCATTTTTATCAAAATATAGCCATTGTGGCTAAAGGTGACTGTGAGGTAAACCCCCCCCCCCCAAAAAAAAAAACCCAACACATCCAATCTCTTATTTAATGCCATGGTGGTTTATTATGATTTCATATCCACTGGAATACACTTTGACTTTAACCAATTGGAGAATAAAGCCTCTGTTGTCTATCGTGTCATATCACACGGGCGACAGCATTATTTTGAGTAGAACGAGGCACAGTCGAGTTGTTTTACGCTAAAGTAGTGCTGCAGCGTGTGTGATATGACAACAGACACATGGTGGAGCTTAAAAACAATACCTTTATTCTCATGATTGAACACTTTTATTCAAAATAAGATGCTGTTAATAACCTATTACTAAAATTATGGTAGATTTATTTAACTACCCACCCAAACTTTTTAAAGGCTGACTCAGAGATTTTTTGTGGAGGGTGCCCTCAATTTTCAAACAAATCATGTTTTTTGCATATGCTTGTCCATATACTAATCACTGTGTGAAATAGCTAAGCTCAAATCAAAGTCATTCATATAGAAAAATCACAACTTTGTCATAAAATTCCAGATCCAATACACAATATCCTATGGCACTGTTATGCTACTCAGAATGTTTACTGCATCAAACCAATTTAGGTGAATATCTTTGGTTCTAGAACAGAAAAAAATATTCTCCAAGTCAGCCTTTAAATTGATCAGTCCACTGTTACTATGTGCCTTCGACTGGCCCTAGCAGTGCATATTTGTATTGTGTCAACAGGTACATGCTGTACCGTGTGATATCGTCTCATATCACACCACCAGGAACCAAAGAAATTGCATAAACAAACTCAAGTGTTTAAGAATATGGTATTCAGATTTTTATTTCCTGCATTTTGTAAAGGCCATTGGTGTGTGCATGGGGGCTCAAAGTTTTAGACTCAATGTACAGGGAGGTTCATGTGACCTTATTAATATTTTTACCTTCTCTCACATAGTATCAACTCCCCATAGTTTGAGACACAATACTAAAAAATACTGCAAGTAAACTTGCCTCACCCCCCTGGCAAGATGGCAGTCTGGAACATGTCCTTAGATGAGGCTTTGACCTTAGCCCATGACCTTTGACATCATGCACATATGAAGGAACCCATATTGCACCTTAACCCCAAGTCTGGTGTAAATCAGACTTTTTGAAGGAGTCGTGAAAAAACAAAAACCTAACCAAACTGGAACACACATATATACAACCTAACCAAAACCTAACCAAACTGGAACACAGACGTTCTTGCCCTCACAATAAGCCAGGGGGATCAAAATTTATCATCCATACCAACAGTAGACAATACTGCATATTTTATTCTAATTCATAATCAAAATTGTATTTGTATTCATCAGCAAAATGAATAAAAATATACAAAGACCACTAAGTTTGACTTTGAAGACAACATATTACAAACCTACTACTGCTATATTAACAAAATACCACATGTGCTACCACTAAGTTAATTTGTGGTATCTGGAGTTCCTGTACAACTTTGGGACACTGTGTAGAACCAGTGATGACGAAAATTTTAACCTTGTAGGTAGTTGCGCCATGTTCACATCTTACGGATGGCCTAAAGGAAGTTACTCTGGCAACACTTACATGGGTATCTGTACCTAATGATGAACTTTGATTGGGAAGGTGTGATCAAATTCTTGGCAATCATTTTGCAGTTGTAGCTAATATGTCTGAAATTAAATTATCAGAATTGGTTGTTACCAGTCTCTCAAGTTGTCGTAACTGCTTTTTTCTCTTCATCCTCTTTCATTAGTCCTGTGTTGCGATCTGAAAATCATGCAAATGAAGGAACACAAACATTTAGCTGTTTCAATTTATCAAATATTAAATACAAAGTAACAATTGTAAACCATTGCAGTACTGGGCAATACTAGAAACTGAAAAAGGGAACTCAATTAACTCTGGATGTATCTTAGCGGAGGAGCTGGGGACCCCGGTCAAAGGCCTCCATCGTTTACCAACCCCTCACTACAGAAAGGTTTGACCCCTAATTTGTGAGTTATTATGGATCGCCCACATCAATGCTCAGAAGGTAGTACTCTCAAATGTGGTATCACTTTTCAATAGGGGTCGTAATTTGAAGTTTCCCAGGGGTCCAATTTTTAAAATGCATCCAATCATGTTGAAATTGTATGCCATAATTGTCGGCGTCTAGTCATAAGGATCCAAAAATGTATAGTTTCTACCATCTATGACCATTGGTTTTGGGAGTTATAGGGTAAAAATTGGCTAAAATGGTAAAAAGGTCAATTTCTAATTTGTACAGGGGTCAAAATCAGAAGTTGCTGCAATTTTGGATAGTTTGAAAGAATTGTTCATTCTAGCTTAATGTTTCAAAATAAGGATAGTATTGTACCATCTTGCAATGCATAGTTACCATGTTATGTGACAAAATATTCATAGGCAACATCATGCAATTGTGTTGACCTTCTTTTGACCATTATTTCCGTAAGTAAACATTTAAACATAATCAAAACTATACTTTTAAGGAGTCCTCTTACCAACCTCAGGCTAATAATTGCAAGTATTTTAAAATAAATCAGAGATAACTTTTAATTTTGACCCCTGTCACCCTTGAGATTGAACGCTTTTTTTTACCGCATTTTGTCATTTTTACCAAAAAAATCTCCAAAAAACCAATGGTTGGTAGGTGTATCAAATATACCTTTTTGGAATCTCTATGAGAGAGATGGGGCAATGATGGCATACATTTTCAATAGATTGGGGTATTTTAAAATTTTACCCCTGTGTAACTTTAAATTGCCCCCTATTGAAAGTGATATCCAAATTTGAGAGTACTACCTAAGCCAGGCATTGATGTAGAGGGGTCCATACTAACTACCCAATGTGTTCAACCTTTTTCTGTAGTGGGAGGTAACGAACTCCTTAAATTATGCCCCTATGATATTCTGCTCTTTCTCTCTGCTATCTCTATATAGTTGCTAAAAATCAATGGTCTTTAGTTGGTTAATTCTGAGGGTGAAAATTACAAACCAATGTTTTATCTGAATTTGTTGTAATACTGAAAGATTTGAAGTCAGATTTTTGCCTGTGAGGCATTGCTAATTAAAATCGGGCATTGGTCCAATTAAAATCAGGCATTCCCAATTTTAATCACAATGTACAGTAGATTAGAATTTTAGTAGCAGATACAGCTAAGGCAATAAAAATATACATTACTCTCTAACGCATGTCTAGTCTAAAGAAAAATCAACCGTGGTGGTTTTGGGGCGAATGGGGCCACAAATGTGAAACATTTGGCCTGTGGATGACCTTTGACACCAGATGACCTTATGAGGTTTCGGCATAAAGCCAATTGGTGTAGAGCAGAGTCTCTCAATTATATTAGCCGAAGGGCCATATAGAATGCCGAATACATGTACATTTGAAAGTCCCCTGCTTGAGGGGCCAAATACACCTGAATTCCTTATGTTTCCCTCTTATATTTTAGAGAAAGTCGAGGGCCAAAAAATCAAGGGTTGCGGGACGGATTTGGCCGGCAGGCGCGGTGCGCTATTGGAACCCGTTGCCCTGCCTGGTGTTAGAGTTTAAAGTCAGGCTCTGTCCTGTAAGCACGATTAAAGCTAAATCATTTTAATTGGGTCATACCAATTGATGTGATATCACATGGGCAATCAACATTATGTTATGTGTGCGGACCGCTGCAGGCGGGTAGGCATTTGCGCACCCCCTTTTTCTAGGGGTCACCCACCTGCATCCCACTTTTTATAGGACACAATGTATTACTCTAGTCTAAATATTATAATATTATTATTATAATTATTAACTCAATGTCACCTGGTAACATCTCTTATTGATCGTCCGTAGTTAGCACAAATATATCATCGAATGTCATCCCTATGTTCGTTCGTGTGAAATCTTCTCACATTTTCATTTAGACCCCAGCACTTCCTTATCTTATTCAGGTTCAATGGTCATGTTGGGAATTTACTCGGCATATCAAATAACAGCAGATAATGCCAACTTCACTTAACCGCTTTATTCCGTCAAATAAGCCCGCTCTAAGAATTAGCTATAGGCCACCCTTCGGCACTTTATGACCGTGTGTCTTTATTTCTGTTTAACAGCTTTTAACAGAGAAAGGCAAAGGATATTGCTCTACTACCTATTTTGGGGCAGTAAGCATTAGGGGTCAATTGCTGACGTCGCGTATTACGGGGCTTCAAACAAGATGATTGCCTATAATAAAACATCAATCCTACCGCACAGGTATAAAAGGCAGAATGCGCAAGATTAACTTGTTTTCTGTGCTGCAGAAAACAAGTTAATGCAAGGGATTTTATCTTGACACAGTAGTTGTGAACAAGGATGGAAATACCAGGCCGAAATAGCCGTCTGAAAATTGTGACTACGAGGCCTATTATTGACTTAAAATTCTTTGAGGTAGTTATATGGAAAAGGTTAACACTCACTGTAAAACTGTTTTTTTACTCTGAAGTTGTGATAAAGTGGGTGCAGGAGGGTGCAGAAAAAGTGGGTGCAGGTGGGTGCACAAAAGTGGGTGCACAAATTGTGCCTACCCCCTGCAGGCCTTGTGCTTTTAAAATTTGCACTCAATCGGTCATGTACAGGCTGTCCCAAAAAAATGTTAACACTCGGGACAAAGGCATTTTGTAAAAATCTGAAGTACCCAAGGGATTTTGTTTGATATGCTCTTAAATTGATTAGCTTTTAATTGCCATTTATTTCATTTCAATCCGATATGTAGAACGAAAGATATGCTTCGTCAAGAAGGAGAGTGCAAATTCGAAGTGGTCCAATTTGCATTGGTTACAATTGTGAGATTGCGGGAAACATGATTTTGTAACATACTCCAAGTTGAGTTAATGATATATTTATTGATTGGCTATTGAACCAACAATCCTTTTTAACTTTATTATTGTCAATAAAATGTGAACAGTATCTTTACAATTGGCAATACGTTGTTTTTTCAAAAAATAATCTGTCAGTTCACTTTCATTAGCAAACTTAGCCCTTACACAGAATGCCAGATCCAAACCAAATTAAACCAAACAAACAGACACTTCCTTATTGAATTCCCAAGAAAATCTATGATTCTGTACACAATTAACAACAAACAGATACAAAAAGAAGCAAAAAGAAAAAGAAACCTCTTATAATAGGCCTACATGGACTAGTAAAGCAGATGGAATTGGAAATAAAGACAACAGTATATATATAGCAGGCCAAACACACCCACAACGGACAAGAATAGTAGGAATGCAAGTCACATTTCTCTTATTAGAAGAGCCGCTGTGGTAGATCCAACGGTGAGCATTTGGTAAAACACGGTGAGAGTCTTTCTTTAATAGAAAAACGCGGCAAAATCTATTTGTTTTCCTTTTTAGATGAAAAGAAGGTGTGCTATGAAGTGAAATGTATTCATGTTGCGTCATGCATTTTGTTTGCTTAAAGGAAGAAATCGGACCAAGTTGATTTTGCCCTCTCATATTTGATAAAGCATACATCTTTTGTTTTACATATCCGATTGGAATGAAATAAATGGCAAATTAAAGCTTTTTTTATTGGCTTTAAAGTGATACCAAACTAAGACCTATGCTTACTATTCTTTTTATCAAAATGCCTTTGAATCAAGTGTTAACATTTTTTGGGACAGCCTGTATTGAATGCTGTAGCTGTATGGGCATATCCGGTGCAAACTTGTGTTTGTAAACGTTGATGTCACATCTATAAAAGTAAAGTGCAGGGTTATAACTTTCACCACACACAGACACACACACACACACACACAAATAGAATCAGACGGGTATTCACAGGGATACCATTATTGCTAAATTGAGGGCACATATTCTAAGAAATTGCAGACTATTGCTTTAATCACTGAAATAACATGTAAAATAATAGCTTCATACACTTCTTGAAACAAATTCCTCTGAAAAATACAATCTCCTTGGACCAAACTAGTACTGCACCCCCTTGGTTATAGCATTGGTTTGGTAGCACTGAAAAATTTGAAAATAACTCATCCAGGCAGGCCCATAACCAGTGGGGGCAGATCTTGTGAGCTGAGTGAGCCCAAATTAGGGGGTTTTAATTCTGATCAACACTCCCTTAAACCTGGGATCACTAGACCACCCTAATAAACCATGCAATGTCTTTGCAAACACCAAAATAATTGGCACCATTTTCTGCCTATATAATCCATAACTCACCAAAAATAGCTCTAAACAACATAAATTGTTGATGAACTCCATCCATAACTCACCAAAAATTACTCTAAAAACAACTGATGAACTCCATCCATAACTCGGGCAAAAAAGCACTTCAAAAAACAACTCATCTATGAACTTCATCCATAACCCGCCAAAAATAACTCTAAAAAATACAGCAAGTAAACTTGCGTCATCCCCCTGGCAAGATGGCAGTCTGGAACATGACCTCAGATGACCTTTGACCTTGGTCCATGACCTTTGACATCATCCACACATGAAGGAACCCCTATTGCACCTTAACCCCAAGTCTGGTTTAAATTGGACTTAAACTTTTCGAAGGAGATGCAAAAAACGAAAACCTAACCAAAACCTAACCAAACTGGAACACACATACATACACATACATACATACGGACATTCGCACCCTCGCAATATCCCCCTCTGCATTTCAAGCCAGGGGGATAAAAACAACTCATCGATGAACTCATCCATAACTCGCCAAAAATATCTCTAACAAGATGAGTCCCTTAGAAAGGACAATCTTCTGTATTTGAAGTACACAAACTTGTGAATTGATAAAACAAATTGAGTTTTGTAACACAATTTTTTTAGTTTAAAATTATGGCACAATTACATCAAGCAACAGCTTTACTAAGAAATTTGTTATTGTAACAAATACTATGCCAAGTGTTATAATACCTCCATTTTTGTGATTAAAAATATCAATTTGATTTTCTCAATTTTATTTGAGAAAAGATTTCTCATGGGAAAAGTACTTTGTTTATGATAAAAAAGAGAGCAGGGGATTCCCAAGTGCTATGTTGAGATCAGACCTGGTGTTGTTTACTAGATAGATTGCAAAAGAGGAGAAATGGGATTCCCCAAGATGTAAATTAAAAACTGAGTCAACTTGTTTATGCATTGAGATCAAAAACAGATTGCAAGATTCGGGGATTCCCCCATGAAGTTATATATGTGAAGTGAGGCAATTCAGATGATGTAATTTATGTGAATTCCAATTGGTCAGCTAGTGCAAGGTTATGTTTATGCATGATGCTGTGGTAATATCTATTTTAAGACTTGGGAACTTTGTGAAATGATGGTATAAAGCAGAGTTGCAAGAGGTTAGATTTGCCAGCAGCCAGAGTAGCAAGTAGCCAGAAGTTATAGCTAGTTTTAATCTGCAATGAGTAGCAGACTTATACAGTATCCTAGTGCCAAGATTTATAATAATTCCATGTGGGCGAAGTCACTGTAATTATTCTACTGTCGTCTTTGAAGCCAAAAGTGCTGGGAATCAAAATTCAAAATAGGATTCCAAATTGTGGACAGATAGAAATCGTGGTGATTATCTTGGATTGATATACTGTGGAATATTAGTGTCGTCGAGGGACTTCTTTAACCCCGTCGTCTTAAACTGCTGGACTAAAGTTATCTTCAGGACTGAGAAGATTCCAATGGAATATTAACTGAGGATATATAAGTGTGACTTTGCATACGGTCATTTTGGAGTCTTCGCTGTGAGGACATATCATCGTTGAACTGCAACGCTTCTTGCAACACAGGACACTAGAGGACTTGAAATTTTAAGTATCTTAGTTTATAAATCATGTAAAATTGTTATTGTAATTATGTTTTGGACATACCAAATTCTTGAACCATTCAGATTCAAAATCATTAAATCTGTTTTATTATAAAATTCAGATCATTTGTGCACAAGGCTCATTTAATTGTGTTTGTAAGGTATTTCTGACCTTTGACGTCTACAAGACGTCATAACACAAGCATCAATCATAATGATCAACCTTTAATGTGAAACAAATGACATTCAGTTTTGTGCTACTTTTTGTGGTACATCTGGTATTATATTGAAGTAGAAATCACATTGCATGGAACACAGGCTACAGTTTATCATGATTGCCCTTTTAAACGGAACTTCTTGTCCAATGCAAAAGACCGAATCACTATCTGTCATACATTGCTCTCTATACAATGGATCGGAAACCTGGGCTTCGTAAATAAGGCACTAACGGCCACATTGGTATCCACAAAGAGCCCAAGCAGGTGGGTTTTAAGAGCCGCATCATTTACACAAAATGTGATTCGCATTGAACAATGTGGATTAAGTGACATAAACAGAAAAGAGAATGAAGGCAATCAATCAGTGAGCTCCACTGTATTTGAAGTTGCGGCGCGTGTTAAGATGCATGGTCTCTAAAACAGCACCCGGGATACAACTTCTGTTAAACAGGGGTCTCTTGCGAAGACAGCTTATTGTGTTTGGTAGAGCAAGATGTCCGCGAGTTTGAGTAGTTGGTTATTCATCTAATATACAATTATGATGTGAGCCAATCCAATGTATAGAGAACAGTGACATTGCTGTACCAAAGTTGTGACCTTTTGTTTAACCACACATGAATAGTAGTCTGCTTAATGAATTAGTTTATGCTATTTAGTTGTATTAAAATATATTCTGGCAAACAATAGGGCCATGCGTCTTGAAGGGGGGCCTGTTTGCGTTTCCTCTGCAATTTATTTATTTATTTTTACACTTTTCAATGGTTAAAATGGAAAATACAATATTTACAATAGAAATAACTATGAAATACAAAAATGAATGAATTGCACTTGGATAACAGGATTTTTTGTAAAATTGCACACATACCAGTGAAGGATGAGATGTGAGGAGAAACAGGGGACAAAACACTTTAGGGGGACCATCCCACCTAGGAGGCCAAAACAGGATCTTAAAGGGAGGAAGCTTTTTAACAAAATAGCAGAATGAACGCGACAGTTGGTCAGCCAAGAAAAACACAAGTATCGCATGAGTCGAATGAGATGTGAATTTGGGATTTGTTAAAAATCAAGGACCTGTGATAAAAATGGAAAAAGATGTAGTTGATATGATGTGGGAAGGTAGTTGAATCCAAAATCGGAACCAATCCGGTTTGTTGAAAACATGTGGCTATGAGGACTCGTTTTGCAAATCTGAGGAATAAGAAGATGGAATCAGAGGAAGACTGGTGGTAGTGGATGGCCCTGCACTGGTGATGAATTTAAAAACAACAAACTGATCTAATAAAATGTATTATCTGACCAAACCTGAATCTGTGAAAAGGTTAAGTGTTCGCTTATTCTCTTTTGTAGGTTTAAGTGGCAGCAGATCAAGATTAAGTAGTCTATCTCTATAGCCTATGTCAGGCTAGTGCAGAATATACTTAGTAGCGCTCCTCTGACACTTCAATACAACTGAAATATGTGTTTAGATGTACCACTCCACAGGGAGCTAGCATATTCTAACTCACTCCTGACAAGGCCTGAGTAGAGGAGAGTTTTAGCTACCATATCTGGTGCATCAATATACAATTGCACGTTTTATCAGCTTAATTTTTTATTGCACTTGCTTACCAAATTTTATGGTGTGTCATTCCAGGTACGTTAGAGACGACTTCAAACTCCAAGACTCTCTGACCACCCCCGAACGCTGATTCGGTCACAGCGCACATACCATTCCTGTTATAATCAAATTTCTCTTTCACAAATCCTGGATCGAGTCATTGAAATAATCTGAATTTGATGGATGACATTTCACAACTCCATGTAATACTCCAATCAAGAGAGCACTCAATATCATCATGAAGATATTGACAGTCAGACAAAGGTCTTAATATTATGGAAACACTAGAGTCGTCAGCAAAATAAAGCAATGCAGAATGATGGCCAGAACTGGGCAGGTGTTGATATACAAAGACAACCAAAAGAGGGCCTAAAATGGAGCATGTGGTACTCCTGACAGCACTGGACGCCATTCAGAAAAATACCTCAACAACAACACGTTGTTTCCGATAGTTGGACAAATATGATGTGAACAACAAGGAGGTTGGAGTGGATTTTGCCAAATGATTTTAATTGTGAACAAGCAAGGTCATGAGACACCACTGCAAAGGGCTTTGGAAAAGTCAAGGTGTATCATATCGACTTGCCCAGCTATGTCCATTTGGGTACTTATATAATGAAAAAACAGAAATGGAGTTGAGTGACAGTTGAATCATTTAACAAAACCATGTTGAAGGATGATAGAGCTGGTCCTTAATATGAGGGAAAAGAACATTGAAAATAGCCCTCCACGACTTTGTTGCAAATACATTAAAAGGAAATGGTCTGTTAATTCTCCACCTTATCGCTTATAACCCTTTTGAATACAGGAACTACATTAGCACAGAGCCAATCACACGACAACTCCCCTGTACTAAGGGACATATAAAACATTAAAGCATTCAGGGTTGAAAAAACAATCGGGGGAAGCACATTCCTGAGGACTGTGGAGAAGATGCCATCTGGACATCAATTGATTTTGAATGTCAAGATCTTTAAATGTCCAAAAACATCAGAATCACTAAGATGTATATTACCAAACATCTGGTGCTCAAAGAGGACTAGCCCGGAAGCGGAGGAAAATGTTTTTGGTTTGGTAAACACTGAATAAAAAATAGGCATTGAACAAACCAGCAATGTCTTCAGGTTTACTAGCAGAGCCATTGCTGATATAAATGATTTGGGAGGTGATCGGATTTTGTTGTGCATCTAAAAAGGGCCAAAATCACGCCTTCGCGGGTTGGCGGTGTGTCACGAGTTGGTACCAAAGCTCTCAATATATGATTGTATTTGTAGAGATTAGATTCTTCCAAACGATTACGAAGCTTGACGAAAGATTCCCAGTGTTGCGAAGAATCACTTTTTTTCGCACGTCTCCAAGCTGTGAATTTTCTATTTTGAAGATGCATAATATTCCGCATAATCCCGCCAGGTGCATAGAGTCACGGGCATGCAGTATCACGCATATTTTGAGCTGAAACCTTAATAACTTCAAAATATACATGCCAGCATTAAAAGTAAACATTTTTGAAAGGGAAATGTCCAATTTTCCAAATATGCTATCAAAATTGCAGTAGAGCTAGGTCTTGAGCAGTTATTGATCAAAATACTCATGAAAAAGTACAAAAAAAAGGGTACCTCTTCAAAGTTAGCCTCGCATCAAACCTGAAGCACCTATCCAAAAAACAAGCACATTTATGTAAACCAGAGGTATTTGCCAAATATAAAAAATTAGTTTGACAGGGATACCCCCAGTAAGAACTATTTTTATGATTTTGGGAGCAATGGGAACAAATAAATTTGCATCAAAAATATGCATTCTACTGCATTAAAGTCCTAAAGATTGACTAAAAGACTTCTTGCAGGTAGCTTCTGCTGAGCACAATCAAGTTTTGCAAAGTACATCCAATAACCATCATTAAAATGTAAGCATTTAATAGGGTTTGAACCGTAAGAAAATGGTTTTACCGTATGACAAGTATGAATTGACAGTGTCGCGTGCTCAAATGGCAGCTCCTGTGAAGCATCACCATCACACATGGATTAAGAGAATAACCCAAGACTCTAAGCACTCGTTAAGGAAAACATTTCATGATTTTAAATTGATTTTTCTGAAAGCAATTCCTCAATTAACTAATTTGCAGTACGGTAGGGGGCTTACGGGCCAAACGCATTTCGTATAGCAGCTTGTCCTTCATTCCGCCACTCTGGTCTTCATTTTGATTGCGTTAGACTAATTTAATTAGTATATAATCAAGATATTTCATTTTGGTAATCTTAATATTAAAATGTGTATTGTAAAAGATATAATTAACAACGGACAGTTCAAAAGTGGCTTTTTGTATTTTACTGGTAAAAAACACTCTTTTCACCTATAAAATTGCAATGCACTGTGGTCTCATTCCTCTGCATCCCGATCTTGTTTAATAATTGAGAGCTTTCATTAAAATGTTAGTCTATGTTATCTTTAATTAGGCATCAACAACTCACCGTAACTCCTTGTACGGAGCGTACCGTTGTTGATTCATTAATCAACCCCAGGTTAATATGCAAATTAGCGCGTTACGCCCGCGCATTGTTCACGGAAGTGCGTTTACGTGTTACGCTTAAGTCGACACACTGTTCGTCACTTTTGGAACTCTGAATACGCACTAGGACACCAGGTGCAAACTGCAAAGCTACAAACTTGCCAAAACTAACATTTTGGGTTTTAGCTTTGCTAAAATATTTAACGAGGAAGATTCCGTGAACTAGGAAACATTTTAGTATTATAGTGAGATAATAATGTTCCCTCTATACACGATTATAAGAGTTTTCCAGAGATTTTGTTGTGAGAAAGGGATTCGAGCATGTTACAGAGTGGTTTCACAAATCAACAACTCTGCATCCGATGCGGCCGCTTATTTTTTATCCCGCTCTGGCGGCTAAGCCGCCCTCGCGGGATAAAATACGCGACGCATGGATGCATCGTTGTTGATTTGTGATGAACCAATCTTAACATGTTTGAATCCCTAATTGAATTCAAGTGTAATCATTGGTTTTAAAGTAGGATCACCTCGGATAAAAGTGTCGTTAAAGAAAAATGACCATAAATTTTCAAAACCCCTGGAACGATCATGTGTCCAAACTGAATATGGTAAGGATTGACTCTTCCTCCACATTTTTTTTGCAGTTTTCAAGACTGCTGATTTGTTTCAGTTGTGTTATTTGTTTAGAGAAGATTACTGGATCCAGGGTTTTCCTCTGCCGATTCCGATGCCCGATACTTTTTTTGTCATATCGGCCGTCCACCGATCCGATGGTTTGTCCTATATGTTAAGATCGCCCAACTCTAGGATTATTAGTGGAGTTGCACTGGTGGTTCAACTTTTTTAACATATAGGATTGGGCTACGATGATTCTAGTTAATAAATCTGTGGTGTCCGCACAGGTTGGTGTTACAGTTTCCGATGAGGTATTTTAGAGGAAAAGTTACACTCTTTTACTTACCAGAATGTGTGTAAAATATAAAGTTACCCGAAAGAGGGGACAGAGCGGGAGGACAGAAAGGAGGAGGACGCCAATCAATAAGCGGCATGGTTAATTCCCGCAAACAACTCCTGTCCTGAAGTTCATCAGAATATCAGACCATCATGCTCATTTTAAATTGAAGATTTTTTTCTTTTTTGAATTAATTAATTTGCATTTTCAAAATGATTGCGTTCAAGTTTTAATACATCCAAACTTTTTGTTATCAATTATACCTAGTCGAGCCGGCTTCACGGGTGCGTCCCTCCCCAGGTCAGGCCTCTACAATATGCTAATTATGCTTGACAGGTGCGAAGGACTGTGCTGTATGGCTCTATAGTACTGCAGTTTACTTGCGGTAAAATGGCGAAAAATTATTTATAAATTCTTGTTTCTGAGAACAATTTAACAATCAATTGTATTCCCATTCTTCATCATTGTATTGATTTTTTATGATTTTCCCAGTCATTTCTTTTAACATATTTTGTCACGGTAAGTAGACCCCCGTAACCAATACCCCCCCCCCCCCCCCTGCAATCATCTCTCAATGACGTAAATGGTATCCCCGGGAAACATGTTGTCCTTAGAGTCAACAAGGAACACTGCCGAGCATAGCGATTGCATGCGCTGACCTGTACCTCGCGCCTCGCCAAGGGCTGAGAAATTCATTGACCTTGCTGATGATGTTCCCATTATTCTTTTTATGTATTCATAATAATCAAATTGAGACTTGATATTAGTAGCCTACGCAACACATTGCCTTTGTGGATTAGCGTTATTTATGTTCTAGGCAAATGGAGTCGTCATGTCTTACCACAGTCACAACGCCAGACGCCCTCATGGTTGGCTCGTGTATCAAAAACTATGGCGGTTCGCAAAGTATGAGCTTGCATATTATCCAGCCTATTACTTCCAGCCCTAGCATTGTGGGACAGGGTTTGGTGCTCGTCAGAGCCCACAGAGCTAAAACTACGCACATGCATGCCTTTATTCAAACGAGTTTTCCTCATGTTGGCTAGCGTAAGGGTGTAGTGATTGATATATAATGTATATGATACTTAATAATAAGTAATCATTTTCAGAGTGCACTAGTCGGTCTCCGTGTTTTTCTACTTTCTGGTAAAATACTTTGTCCCTTTCATTCATAACATCGCGGCCGAGAAGCGTCCGTTTGTAACAAACATTTATATGAGTCACCATGACCTTTCTTCAAGTTCATATTGCATAGAAATGTTTCTTAGATAAGACCTGATGTTAGATGTTTTTGTGAATATCCCGTCGGCATAATGCCGCATATTGTGATTGGGTGGTGGTTGTCGAGGGTTGTCTTCTTGGTATTAAATTTTAGTCCTCTTCTACGTATTTATTATGCCAACGTTGATAGCTGAACTAAAATACAGCCACTGCAATTGAAAACGAAACCTAAAAAAATACGTAACGAAAGAGTTGGAAATGGAATATTTCGGCCGTATTTCTGGACTCTGGCTTCTAAGATTTTTAATGGTCATTGAAGCCTTTGAACTTGAATCACAAAATATACAAAAATATAAAACATAAAGCATAATTTCGTCAGTTCACTTACAATTACGATTTTCCGTTGGAGAGCAGAGGTCATGCGCCTGTCATACGTTGTAAAAACTTAGAACAGGACCATACAGTTTTGCGTATAGCTGAGATTTGGAACCGCCTTTGAAGTTTAGATCTTGATCGTATTACTACGTAATAGCTCATTAGCCTTAAGTTTTCTCATGTAGGCTAAGAGTGTTATAATTGATGAAGATGAAAGCTAAATACACATAGTAAAATCAGTTTGAGCAACTCGTTTTTCCAAAACTTAAAAAACTGTTAAAATTCCCAATTATACTTGTCCCTTTCTTTCATTCAATATCGGTTGAGGTCAGCAAGCTCGGACATAATTTTGCCGATCCGATCTTTTGCCGATTAGCCAAAAGCGGCCGCCTCATCCGATGTCCGATACAATATCGGTTAATCTCTATTTCTTAAATTCCCTAATTTTCCCACAATATATATTTTCCCCGCCTAAATGGAAGGTGCTTTTAAGCAGCTGCAACTTTAGGATGTTTTGTATAACAAAATACCTAACATCTCAATTGGCTTTTTTTGAATCAAGTTCTTTAAAAAATATTTAGGGAAAAATACTTTAGGGAAAATTTAAAAACCTATAATTTCAAATGAAAACAACTCACAATCTTCAAAATCTAACGTGAGAAGTTTCCCAAATTGATTTTCCTTCAATCATGTAACCTTATCATCACCAAGGACTTGGTAGTTTCTTTCGGGAGAAATTATGAAAAGTGGAAACTTCACTATTTCTAGAATACCTTGTCACAAAAAATGTTTGTGCGACTACCTTTTCTTTGTTTTTGATGACACAACAGAAAAATAAAAATTGTACCGATTTTTTGATCCATTTCTTTAACCCATGAAAAACAAAACACCAATCTTAATCCATCAATAACTTGATAAAAATTGAAATAAAAGGTGTAGTTTTTCATAAATTGCCCCATTTTGGGTCATTTTCTATACTGCCTAAATCCGCCCCTTAACAAGTCTTTGGGAATTTGAAACGCATTACGTGACATATCTCGGAAACGCTTTTTGGAAAAAATTAAAATAAAATGTGAGTTTTTTCATAAATTGCCCCATTTTGGACCATTTTATATACTGCGAAATCTGCCCTGTGCAAAGTCATGGAATTTGAAAACGCATTACGTGACCTATCTCTGAAACGCCTTTTTGGAAAAAAAATTTACAATTTGGCACACATGTTTCTTTCACTAATATCAACAGTTCATGAGACTTTCACTAAGAATTTGGCACGAAGCATTAGCCAAAAAATCCTAACCTAATTGTTTATCTTATGAAATGGTATGAGAAACATAATTGTGCCTGAATCAACATTGTTTTCCCTCGTATTTTAGGTTTGTCGTGTTCCATTGTATACTCGACCCCGACTTGTTAATTAATCAATTATTTGATTATAATTTCTTTAATCAGAGTCCCACAACAATATTTATGGTCTCAAATTAAAGGGCAGTTAATTAGCTTAATTTGATAATTCAAATAATTAAATAATTGTGAAGATAAAGAAAAACAATAAGAGATGAAGCTTCATATTCTCCATTGACTTTACATGGTACCGTGTCCCAATTGCTCCACCCTCCACCTTCGTTTACTTAATTAGTCATAATTTTAATTACTGAAGTCTGATCAAGATAATTTTGGTATCAACTTAAAGCTAACTAAATAGGCTTTAAAATGAGTGCTTATTTGTAAATATTCAATCACATTTAAGTACTCTAATCATTACAAACATGTCAGATTTCTCTAAAATATGAAACAGCTCCACCCTAGAGCAGTCCCCAATTCAAGACACATGGCCATATAATTGATTACCACAATTGCATAGTATATTGGAAGTATTATTTTTAGATATAAATGGGCTATAGAAGCATTCCACAGTGAAATCTGTCCAGCCAAACTTAGCAATCTGACCCATCCAATCAGAAAAACTGTTTCATACTGCTACCACACAAAGCTTGGGGAAGGGGAGGGGGGTACATGCCAACCTAACAGCAACAGCAAAATTCAAAACGGCATCAACTTCCAGGTGCTAGTCTGTTTCAAAGACTTAACGGTAGGAGGGCGCTCTTACGCATATCGAACGGTTACACACAGACTTGACTATAAAGACTAGGCCTGGTCACGAATATTTAAATCTAAATGACCGTTATTGGAAATTACACTATTTTGCAGCGGGTTAATCCACTAACCCCAACGGATTTTGAAGTCAATATTTTTTTCTTAATTTATCATGATATTACTAAGATCTTTTGAACAAAGGTTTAAGAGATGATTTTGTAATGTCACTGGGACCGAGACTGCCATAGTAAATGCACGTAGCAATTCCACAAATTACCATTTGGAAATCCCTAATGCCCAAATCGAGCAGATCGTGTCCTACCCCCCCCCCCCCCCCCCACGCTTGGGGACACTTAGTCTCATAGTGTATGCAGGGTACCTATACTATATCACTGACTGATCACTGACCATGGTCATGGAAATATGAGACTCCTACACTCAAGGAGTAGTATCAGTTAACAGCTGAACATAAACAAGGCGTGTGCTGCACACACAATTAAGAACTGTATCACTGCATGGGGTTTTGGCTAATTCAGGGTTAATCTTCTTGGCAGAAGAAAAATAACTCACCAATGAACTGCATCCATAACTACCCAAAAATAAACTATAACATAAACATCAATGAACTCCATCCATAAATCACAAAAAATAACTCCTAAAAGGGTCAAACCATCAGGGTCAATGTCACACCCACCAAATGGCCAATGTTGACATTTTTAGTGAACTTTTGACTTTTTTACATTTCCCACCCCCTGTCAGACCAGGAGCACCCTGGGGGAATTCTTACATGTTAGTTAAAGGGCTTTGTGTACCCTGCATACCCCCAAAGTTTGGCTACTCTAGCTCATCTGAAAAAAAGATGTGGCCAAATTTTCAACTTTTTTTGGTGCCATAATGACCTTTTTTTGATATTTCCACACCCCTACAGACCCAGGGGATGAACCTGGGGGTGGCCATTACATGGTTGTAGGGGGCTTGTGCACTGCTACAATATACCCAATTGCTACTCCAGCTCATCTAGAAAAAAGTTATGTCAAAAACCAAATGACCTTTTTTGTGCGATAGTGACCTTTTTTGACATTTCCCTACCCCCCTGACACACCCAGGAGAAGACCCTGGGGAAAGAATTACTTCATTGTGCTGTCCTGCAATATCCCCCGTTTGGGTAATCTAGCTCATCTAGAACAAAAGATAAGGCCAATGTTGACCTTTTTCTTTGCCATTTTGAGCCCTTTTCCTCTACCCCCTGACATACCCAGGGGAGGACCTGAGGAAAGAATTACATCTAGGGGGTTTCCCCTCGTACCATATACCAAGTTTGGCTACTCTTGCTCATCTAGAAAAAAAGATATGCCCAAAGGTTCCAGGGTTAACATGTTTATTACAGACTATGGACGGACACACAGACGGACATACGGGCGAGCTTATTTTTATAGTCCCCTTCTGAACTTCGTTCGGCAGGAAATACTAAAATTTCGCGGTTCTCGGCTTCGCGCTCGCTATATTCAAAAATATAAGCTGTGGGCCGCACCATGAAAAAAAACTTTAACAATTTTTGACCCACACATCCATACAAACACACACATCAGCACAGAAAACATACATACACCAACGCACAACGATTTCTAAGTGGTCCTGCCAGCTATAGCTGCGCCCACAAATGATGATTGAAAGCTACTACAACCCTGATGGTGTATTGAGTCAATCCCACAATCCACAAGTTTTTTCGGAAAAATTACACCCGCAATAAGCTCATGTCGATCCCACAAAAAACTCCTAGCTTACACAATAAAAAAACCCTGACTGTCTACACCTCATTTTAGCCCATAAACATTAGTACCTTAGGGATTTTTAGGATGATCAATGATGTCTTGTGGGTTCTTAAACTTCTGGAATCTTTTTATCCAAGTACTGACAAGTGTTTAGTACAGTCGGCAACAGCTGCAATTATGGAGATTGATTCAAACACCCTCTGACTACTTACCCTTGGATATGCCTGGAACTTTAATATAATTTATGACATCTTTTACCCATTTTTAAACACGCTAAGAATCCCATCGTGTGGGATATCTGTTTTGGGTACTATAGTCTGTGACAGAACCCTTTGACGAGCGCTACTTCCTGTTCTCTGCTTGTTTACGTACTGCGTAAAAATGGGCCCTTGCCTCTGATTGGCCACAGAGGCGATCTCTGTTACTGGGTCACCGACCACGCACGCGCTGATAGCTCCAACCCCTTTTTACAACCAGGAATACGCGCTCGTCAAAGTGTTTCTGGCCCAGAGTATGTAGAAAAACACACAGCTAAATTGTTAGATACTACCACCTGCACCACTTCAGATTTCCTCTCATTTTCGAGTGTTTCTCGTTCAACTTACTGGGCTTTTCTTCTTTCTTTTTCTGTGAAAATATGTTCCAAAAAGGTTTATTAACTACATAAATTTTATGATGTGCAACTCAAGAATGGGAATTATATGCTTGGGAGGGCACGACAGTTGGATTAATAATTAATACTTGGACAGGAGATAGGCGCACCTCATGTAACGCAACAAGCTATGTGGAGGTTCGGCGCATTCTTTCGACCAATTACCATCGCGAAACGAGGTGCGGTGTTTTCCTCTGTGAATTATTAATCAACTGGTAAGTTCCATTAACTGAAACCTCAGAGGGTCCGCATTTATCTTGAAACACATCTTGTTAACAGCCCCTGGTTTCAGGAATTATCATAGCGTGCCAATCCAATGAACAATGAGAGCCACAACTTCCCTCATTGAATTTAAAACTTCCCCCCCAAAGAAAACAATATTATTTCATTCTACAAGTATCGTACCTACCTGAATCTCTTGTTCTCTCGATTCTCGCAGTTGCCGTCATACATTTGATTTGATTTTTTTCCTCAGCTTTCTTCTTTCATCTTCTTCTCCCATGAGGTCTTTAGAGGCTTGTCTTTTTTTCACATCAGAAAATCTAATAAAATAACAGATTTATACAAAGTATATGAAATCAGGCCTCAAAACTGGTCATCTAGACCCAAAATCACAATGATGCCAATTTGCTTGCATGTAAATTTAGTGACAGACTGGGCTTTGGGTTTAAAAAACCCAATAGACTATTTTTATGTTGGAACTGAATTATGAATATGACATTTTTAATGGTAATGATATAAATTGGTATTCATACCATTCCCACACAAGCTAATAAGTGCTTTATACATTCTAGGTGGATTCAAGATATGGAATAAACTACAAGTTATTACACAGCGGATCCGGTGAACAGAACTGACAATAATGACAAAAATACATCAGGCAGGCACACCAACTACAGTGTTTCTGGTAACCTGACCAGGTTTTGGAACACTGTGACTTGGCCTATTAATATTTTGACGAAAATTACAGTGCCCCCATGATTACAATGCTTTATTTATTTTCCGTCAGAGTCAGATGGGGGTAGGACCTGGCACCTAAACAGCAACAGCAAAATCAAAAACGGCATCACAACATCCCGGCGTACACCAGAGTGCTAGTCTTTTTCAAGACATAACGGTTAGGGGGGCTCTATGAATTCGAACGGTTAGTACACAGAGACGACTTGACTAAGGCTAAGGCCTGGTCACGAATATTTAAGCTAAATGACCGTATTGGAAATTACCACTATTTTGCATCGGGGGTTAATCCACTAACGTCCAACGAATTTTAATTCAAAATAATTTATCAATTCTCGATGATATTACTAAGATGTATTTAGTCTAATTAATAATTTGTTTGACAGAATCGACATAACGCGAGTGGACTGCATGAGCCAGCAGAAACATTGCACTTCTTTCGTATTCTAATTGGTTGAAATGCGCCGAACTTCCATGAAGCTGGTTTGCACTTACATGAGGTGGTGCGTATCTCCTGTCCAAGTAATGGTTTAAGTCCTACTGTAACTAAGGAGATTTTGTAATGAACTGAGACGAGATTGCCATAGTAAATGCATGTAGCAGTTTCCCAAATTAACGTTTGGCAATCCCAAATCGAGCATGTCGTGTCCCTACCTTCCTGGTCAAGTATAACTTGTATGATAACCTGAATAAAGCCTTGTTAATCCAATGGTAATGAGTCCCGTTTCTTTTCAGTGAATAGAATAAGCTGCCTTGAAATTCTACAACCTATTCAATATGCAACAACCTACATCTTTTATTAAAGGCCGACTCTGAGATTTCCTGAGGCCGCCCTCACATTTCCAAAGAAAAATCGTGTTTTTTTGCATTACATAAGCTTGTCCCACATACTAATCAATGTGGGAAATTGCGAAGCTTGAAATCAAATTCCTTCATACAGAAAATCACAACTTGTGTTACAAAATTCCCGGATCCGGAATTTTTGTTATAACACATTATCTATGGGAAACGTAATCTACACAATAAATTTACTTACTGCATCAAACGAAAAATCCGATTCATCTCAAGTTAGAATTGTGCATTTTAAGGTTTAACATCTTAGTTCTAGTTGGGGACTCTTTTTCATTATTACAGCAAAAAATAATATTTTCGAAATCTCTGAGTCAGACTTTAAGAAGGGCTTTTAAGTTTGAGGTGGGAGGTTTCAGGAGGAGGGGACATCCACAGCACACATGAGGAAAAAAGTGGAGTAGGAGAGTATGGAGGGTTGGGGTGAGGATGGAGGAATGCATTGAATCTGCAAAGTGGAAAGAGGGAGAAGGGCATGCTCGAGTGTTAGGTGAATGTGCCACCTCCATTACGGGGCAAACCAGATTTATAAAACTTTTGATTTGACTCCGTCAAGGTTTTGAATTCATAAAACCTGTTAGGTATAAAACGGAAACACCCACCAACTAGGCATAGCATCTGGACTAACCTTGTAGTTTGCTCTTCCTTCCATTTTCTGCCTGATTTTGGTTCCCTTTTGGAATTCCAGTATTGTAACTTATGCTTTTGTACAGTCCATATACTGATTCTTTTTTACTGAAAAGACATCAGTCTCTGAGGACCAGACATAATTTGTGACCCTGATTGTTGTTCAGAGGCACCAGTATGTAATGGCCTTGGATCTTGAATTTGTGGTTGAGCCCGAGTCCTTGCATTCAAATGAGTTGTTGCTGCAATTTTTCCTCCATCAGCCACGTTCAATTATACGAGGCTGTCGCTGCACTGTCACTGGGCCTTTTTTTGTTCCATCGAAGATCTACTACAGGCACTACTGGGACTGGAAAGAAAAGGATTTCCTTGTCAGCATCCCATTTATAAAGGTCTGTTTCATACTTCCACTGCCCTGCATACGTTGCATTGCCCGAATAGCAGTCTCTTCCCACATAACTCAATCAGTACTGGCATCAATTTCAGTAGAAAGTGAATCGATATGTAGAAAGTGATCGATATATCGGCAGGCAGCACACTGCACTGCACTACCGTGGGCGTATGAACGACCTTTACTGTCGTGACTCAGATCCACAACAGTATGCATAGCCTTCACACTCATCAACTGACCATTGCCTGTGTGCCTGTACCACTACCATTGTCTACTTGGCAGTGTCCTGTGGGGTTGGTACTTTAGGACCCCCTTTGCCTTACCCGACCTCAAAATTCAAGCAGGCCTTTACAGAATAAGTGCATGCGATACTATCTACTTATTCCGTAATTCGTCAAGTGATGAATTCAGGCGGGTCAAGCAAAGTGGGGTCACAAATGTACCACCTGTGGCATGTGATGCTGTGGTTCCTGCTGGCAAACTCAGTCTAAGCTAAGTTATAGACCAGTTAACACAATGTTTTTAACATTTTAGGGAGGGCCTGGTATCTTGAATAAGGTGACCTGACTGTTACCACTGGGCAATTGGTATCTGTTGGAGTTTTAATACTAAGCCATAACGATTTGCAGGAATGGAGTCGCAGGCAAAAGAAGTTTCCAGTGAGGGTGGGTATATATAATAAAAGTGAAAGTATAGCTTCATCAATCGCTGAGATTATCACACAATTTTGAAATTAATTCGAAAGCGTGCTATGAGGCGTGCAACGTTGGCTCACAATATGGGTGGCGGCTGTTCATATGCCCTTTTTTCTTAAAATCTATACTAAAAATATTGTGCACAAATTGCATGCTTTAAGGCAATGCAGAACCGGGTCCCATGAAATATAGACCCCATAAATATATCATTTCGATCACCCTGTATGACGACACCGGGGGTCCCCAAGTGACGTCATACCCACATCCTCTTCCTCTTTTCTTCTTGCCCGCGACAAGATCCACATCCGCCGGGCGGGAAAAAAAAAAAAAAAACGGGGTGGGGGCCCCGGCCCGGAAATCAACTCGGAGAAGGTAAGCAAACATTCCTTACGAGTCATTAGAACACTTTGTTCGTTGACATGGACTCATACAGGAATCTGATTACCTTCAATGCCGAGTTGATGTAACACATTGCATTAACATCGCCAGATTAGCACGGGTACTAGGAGGCGGTGCAGGATTGCGTGAAATCGCCTAAACAACAAGCGCAAAAATCACAAAACCCTGGGCGACGTAGAGATCTGCACTACCATTAATTGTCCCGATAGCCCGATCTTGTATGACCGCTCGGGCAAATCTAGCTCTTTCTGGGTTAACGTGTCGAAGGTACGTAGTGGTGAAAGTAGTCGAGGAGCGCAATGAAACCGCAGATTTCGGCAAGGGAACGCGCGGCGCTGGACGCGAAAGAGCCTCGCGATAGCTCTGGTGAATATTCGCGGAATTTGGAACAGCCCGCGCTTCTGTGGTAACCTAACTAACCCACCTAGCTACGTAGCGCTTCGTCGCGGCCCACCGTGATGGAGGGGCAACCGTTGTGATGAAGAGCTGGCTCGTGGTCCCCCATGGATGGGGCGCGTCCTCTTAACATAACCATTTTAAGGCGCGAACAGGACACCAGAATCTCCTCCCGAATAGAAGAACCCGTGGAAACCCGTGGGGGCTGTGAAAGCCGTAAGGTATGCAGCGAAACCGGTACCCTCTCTCATTCACCGAGAACGAGCCATGGCTGATCGTCTCGGTGAAGTGGGAACTGGAGATAGGCGTCCTTGAGTTCCAGTGACGTCGCCCAGGTCCCCCTTTGATTGGGCAACGTAACAAACAACCGAGGCCAATGTCCCCATCCGAAAACGCCCTGGCTTGATGAAGACATTAAGCGGCTTGAGATTGATAATCGGCCACCATACGCCCTTCTTCTTCTTTCGGATGCTAGGAAGAAGGTGGAACCATAATCCCTCCCAAAAGGGCAGGGCTGATCCGGACTATCGCCTCTTTGCGGAAAAGACTCTCGACTTCCGTCAAGAGAGCCTGCAGCTTCACTGGACATCCGGGAAGGATGGTGGCCTTCATCGGCATAAGACGGGGAGGGCTGCAGTAATTTTGATACGGTACCGTTCTATCCCCATTGCATCCCCCATTCGCCCCGTCTGGATCCCGATCCAGTCCGGCAAACTTCAGCAGGCACATCCCACCGGGGAATATTGCCCCGTCGTGAAGCTGCTCCTCCCTTCGTGATGGGTCGACAGCACGTTCGCACGCCACCTCAAACAAACCCCCAGTCTTCGCCTTCCTTTCGTTCCCTAAGCGCGGAAGACTTGGACTGTGAGCGCCTGACTCTTATGCCTCCCTCGGAGGAGAGGGCTTAGCGGCCGACGCCGACGCCGCTGTAGAAGGAGCAGGGGTGGCCGCGGAACGATCTTGGCTTTCCCTGCTGCGCGTTCTACTTACTGCTTGCGACTTCTCCGTTGGCGATAGGCTTTTAGCTTCTCTGAAGCTTCCTCCTCGTTGTGGCACGCTGCGCCAGCCTGCTCCGCAACCGGTGAACCGTGTCAACAAGAGTGTCGCCCGTCCAAAGGCATCTAATCTTCCTCATTTTCCCCCGAAGGGTCCCTGTTGAAGATGCGCTTAAGCTCTGCCCAAGGCGTTTTCGCGTCTAAAAGACCCCTCTCCGCATAGACAGAGCCAAATCGACCCTCCGCTGGTAGCGGGCTGCGTAGCCGCCAGCTCCACTGCCGCCATAGAAGAATATTCCTGACCGACGACTCGCCTGCCACCAAGCCACCAAGATGGTTGGTGAGGCCGAGGGAGAAACTTGACAAGTGAATCAGCGCCCGCACCGCGCACCGGGCCGTCAGCTCTCCTGATTCTTCCTCCCCAAGTGCGATAAGCATCTGGGCTCTGCAAGGGCCACGTGGACGGCAATTTTCGGAGCTCGTATAGTGCTATCCACGCGGGCAACCTCGAAAATCGTCCATAGTCGCGCTGCACACACGAAGCGTAGACGTGTAGGCCAGCGCGAACGCGAAGCCCACGGTCCTTTTTTCTTGAGTGTCCAATGCGTCCCCGCCTCATGGAAGTCCTTGGGCAGTGAGAACAGCGGAACGGACGCGTCTGCCTTGGAGCCCAAGCGCCCAGCTTGGCGGCTCCCCACCTGCTCTGGCTTAACCAACCCATCTTTCGACGCGCTAGGCGCATAGGCCAGAAGCCATAGCCCGGAGGACGGCGGGAGCAGAGGCTGGAAACAGGTCGGATGCCGACTGCAGCTCCGAAATACATGTGGCCGCGGCCCGGTGCGATGACGATGCCCAGCATATCATCACAACCCCTCCGCTCGCTTTGTCCGAAACTCGGAATCGGTGGGTGATGAGCCACCGTAGCATGTTGCATCATAGGCTGAACCAACGCTACCGCTGCACCGGAGCTCCCATGCTGCTACGGTAACCTGCGGAACAAAGCGGCGCCCCCGGATACCCCCCCTCTCCACGCCCCTCGACAGGCCGGGTGGGAGGTGTACGCCGTAATAGGAAAGAGCGGTATCCCTGTTTACCCTGTGGGCCCACGTAATTGGCCGTAGGTTAAGCAGGATAACCACCCCGCATTCATCCGCAAAAACCAGAGTGTTATCCACAAGCGAGGGCGTATGCACAGCGGCTAGCGAACCCCCAGCGCATGCACCCCCCCTTGCCAGGCCAACCAACGGTTGGGATGGCGTCGGCATGCGAGGCGGCCGACGGGAGGAAGCGGCCATGGGCAATCTATATATACGGGCCCCCTGGCGCTGCCTCAAACTGCGATGGTCCGCCCCGGACCGACTGCCCACTCGGAGAGGCTTTGTATGCCTAAAGAATGAGCATTGAAAGCCCGTGACTAGCTTGTTCCAGGCATCGACCTGCAATCCCCCGATGAATGGTCCATCGTTTTGTCTAATCCTAATCGTTATGTAGGATAAGCCAAGTGCCCAGTGTAACAGGTAATTCGCCATGGACGCGCCTGCAGCTGACGCCCCCGCATACGGGACAAGAGTAAGCCAAATGGCTTTAGCCTCAGCGTAGTTGAAGCCCGCACAACACCCCCGACCGTCGGAGAAGAGGAGCAACGACGTCGCCGGGGTGTACCGGCCGCCACGACAGCGGCTGATACACTGGAATTGTTTGTGAAGCACTCGAGTGCTAACAACGGGATCCATCGCCACTAACGCTGTCCCTGGGACAGCGTCACGGGCATCGGACCCACACACTACACCTACCACAAACGAAGTGACCGGGGACGCAGTAACGGTGGTAGCCGTCATCGATGATTGCATCACCTAGACAAGCACCCCCCTTTTAAAAAACACGAGCCCGTCAACCGCTGCCCCGGAGTGCGCGAACACAACATGTCCAAGAACCCGGTAACAGTTGGTGAGCCTCCGTCTTACAGCCAGTGGAAGACACCCGCGTTCTGCTTTCAGAGTCCTTCGCTGCCGATGCCACCGCGAGACGAAGACTCCAAGGATACGCTCCTGTCCCCGACTCCAGCGCGCAAAGGGTGCACATATTCGCTCTAGAACAGGATCGGTGAGCGTAACAGCGTGGGTGGGGGTCCCATGACGGTAACTCGCATTACAGGCCTTCGCACTATGCGTCATTCTGGTTACAGTATCTAGGGGCCCTGGGCCCATAGAATGTATGTTAAAGAACGCCCACGCAACTACGCTAACCCGGCTTAGGTTCAGCACGGCACCAATTCAGGTTATACTAATTTAATAAATAAGCTAAGTCTATATAGTATTTATTTACATAAGCCGTTTCAAATCACTCCAACACTCTTTATCAGGCCGGACCTCATGACACATAGCGTGCATGAGCGTACAGAAACCGATTAGTATACCCCATTGTGGCCGCACCATTGTGTGAAGTAATGATCGTGCCTAAATATAAAATGTTAAACAAACCGGGAAGGCGCCATTATTGAAACGAGTAACGAAATGCGTTCGGCCCATTTCCAAATACCAATTCTCACACAAACAGGTAACTACATATATACCACGTTAAATTTAAATATATAACCATATAAAGATAGTAGTGGGAGATAAGACTATCGATATGAATGTGGCAGCAGCGCCACGCCACGCCCTACGCTAGTCCGTCTATGGGTGTGAATTAATGCTATGGTTTGTATGTTTGACAAACCCACGCAAATTCAAGGTATAAAGTCCTTAAAATACCCACTTCGCAACGAAATGACAAAACTGTCAGTCCCAGGGATGGTAATAAATGACATTTACCAGATTTTCACAAGGTTCGGACCACACTAGTAAGCTAAATCGACCAAAAATTCGACCAAATACGGGAGCTAAATCTTAACGTTACCGATCTTGTCGAACCCAAGGCGAAAAGGGGAAGAGGATTGTGGGGATGGCGTCACTTGGGGGGGTGTCCTCATACAGGGTGTCCCAATATATATTGTATGTGGAATAATTTTCATGGAGGTTCCGCATCTGCCTAAAGACAATGCAATTTTTTTACATCAAACATCGGATTGAAGGTAAGCGATTCCTGTATGAGTCCATGGAATTATCTGATTTTTACATATTATTTAGCGCATTTCCTACTCAATTTGCCCGAAATCATGCCTAAAACTAATCGGGTCCAGAACCTTCAGTCCGCTTCCTCCACCAATTTACAATCATTATACGCCTATACGGAACTCCAGAAAACTGTTACAAGGCCTTGGCAGGAAAATTCTCGAAATTATGCAAATTAATACTTAATTAGCCTATTTTTACGGCCACAATCTAATCAGGTCGAAACTCTCAACCGCTTCTTTCCACCAAGTCAAATCATTGTCGCCCTTACGGAACTCCAATAAATCGTCCGAACAATTGAAATCGGCATTGTGTACACGGCCCATAGCAGCGAACGATATTCCGAATGGAAAAAATTGCACTCATGCAGAGAAGACGTATCTACAGTTTAGTCTGTTCCAGGCTGCAAAATATATGTGGTGACTTTGTGAGCAGGGCACAAATAACGAGGGCTCAGGGCGATTTAGCCCTCATTTTTCACACCAATAGCCCCCGTGAGACATTTTGGCCTATGGTATAATGCACTAACGAGGGCTACTTTTTGGCAAATTTGCTCAAATAGCCCCATAGCCCCCCAACGATTTGTCCCTTGTTTGGAACCCCCTGGTTGTGAGAGACGGCGTTCATGTAATTCCTGAAAAACAAATACCATCGAAAACAAATGGATTCTATTGATATCGATATGGATTTTTTTGCATCAGAGGAGCATTGATTGTTAAAGCTGCCCCTTCAGGGTTTACGGAACCATTGAACAATTTGAACGTTTCGATTGTAGTATGGGCTTTGACTAGCACCAGACCTTTAAGGGGGATAGAGGGTCCTTCATGCACGCACACCTATTTACAGCTGCGCATGCGTTTCAGCGCGGGAATACTTACACACGTCGCTATATGTGCGTCGAATTTTTCTTGAGATTCGCCTAACGCTAGCGCTGGTTTCGTGAAGTTTTGTATTCGTTCATCCTGCAGTTTTTGCATTCTTTCTGTTTTGGATTATTTTCGTGTGCTTTTTGTTCACGGTGCTTTTCTTCGGTAATTTTCACAAAATTCCCTTTAATAAAATTATTTCAAGAGGTATCTTTTTATCCCACTTTAAAACCCCAACATTTCAAGAACGCAGGAGAAATCGGAGGAAAGTGTAAGCGCATTTTCAATGGGCTATCCAGAAAAAAAATACCCTCCTATAGAGGGGCAAAGAAAATTTTTGGTTCACAAAATATCTTGGAATTCCTGGCTATCCTTCATGAATTATCAGACACATACCTTCCGTAATTACCAGGAATTCCTAGTACTACCAAGTAAACACATGGAATTCCCAGAGTTAATTGTTAGGGGTATAGAGGGTGTTTAAAATATTGCTTTTTACGGAATTTTCCTCTGAAAATCTTAAAAACACTGGATTCTGGCCACCCTCTATAACTAAAATGGCTGGAAATTCCCCACCCCCGTATTCGACATTAAATTCTGGAATTCCCAGCTTTCCAAAGTGCCAAAAAGTCTGGAATTCTGGCGCCCTCATATAATGGGGGCATTTTTTTGTTCTGGAATAGCCCCATTGTGGTCTTTGAATTTTTAGGTTCAATGAGCTCATTCAACAGTAAAAAAAATATCTCACACAACCGTTTGTGGGCTGATGAATAGCGAACCTTCTGAATAGGGCCAGAAGCCAAAACTGGTCCTCACCAACTAAAAATCCAGTCTGCTATTGAGTCAACTTCTACCCCTGGCTACAAAGGGTACTAACCAAATCCTATGAAGACCAAAAAATGTTTGCGATTACATATGCATCGTTATTGAAATAAAGACAACTAAAGATGAAAAATGGTGTCCCTCCTTTAAATAGTAAACTTTGTAATTAAATTAAAAAATTGATATATCTTAATACTAAAAAGAGATAACAAATTTCTGTTTATTTGCATTTAATGCTTTCTGGTGACAACAATCAAACATTTGAAAAAATGGTTCTCAAAAGTGGTGTTTTTAAAAGTAGGAAAAAAAACAGAATAGGAAGGTTAAAATTCCGTACACCAGATCGCATTTGTGAGCAAAATAAATTTTTTTTTATTTTCAGGGCTCAAAGCTTATTCAATTTGAATGAAACTTTCCAAACTAGGGATTCGATATTAGTAGGTTGCGGGAAAAACATGTCCGTTGATTAACAAAACATAAATCATTTCCAATATTTTCGTCCTTAAACTCATAGCATGTGTCCCTTTTTCCAGTGACGGGACATTACAGAAAGCAAAGTGCGACGGTACTGAATTAGTGCCTAATGCAACATTATCACTAATATATTCTTGCTGCTATTTATGAAAAGTTTCTTTTAGGTATCACAAACATATTCATGCCCCTTCTGTTGTACAAGCATAAAATGCTGTGAAAACTTTCAGTTGTTAATAAAAGTTACCAGTATTTTTGCTGTCATTTATAAGAAACTGTAAAAACATGCTTTAAATTCATATTGTCGATTCACGTACAGGTAACCGTCCATGTATCCAGCTTGAAATACTATCATATACCCTGGGGGAAGTTGCTTCTACCTTCAACCTTCAGGGCACTTATATAGCCCCTATCGAAAAATGGAATAGCCTTTTCACACTGATTTTGGGGATTTATAAGAAGTTCCAAAGTTCACATTGGTGTGGAATAGCCACAATGTACCCCCTTTCTTATTTGTATTATTTTCATGACTTTTTCTAAACTAGTCTTGTTCTGTAACTTGTTTGTTCTAATTCCCAAGTAACAAAAGATTGTTATTTTAAAATGTCGAAGTTTGTAACCAATGCAGGAGGGTAAATTTTCAAGAATTTCATGAATTTCGGGAAATGGACTGCTCAAAATATCCACGCACCTTATTTATGGTTCAGCCCAGTTTTGGGCCCTTGTTACTCGCTTTTTCAGGATTTCATCATGCTACTTTCACTACTATGAGTTAGTTGCACTCATTACATAGAACGGAACAATTTTGGAAAAATGATTGTATGTTGATGTGGTTTTAATTTTATCAGAGAAATAATGATCATTGAACTGCATTCAATTTTCTTTGGAGCAAAGTGCAGTAGAAATTGTTTAACTGAAAAGACAATAACTCTTTGCATGCAGTTAAAGGAAAACAAGATTTTTCCTTTAAATAATTACATGTAGATACACATGGGGGGATGTCCAAATTGTAGTTGGAAATTGAAACGTTGACTTTAACCAGGTAAAACTGCTTCATATGTTGTATATAGTAGGGTATGGATGCAACGCCTGTTTAAAACAATGCACGAAATGGAAATTAATGTATTTAAAATGGTTTTTTTAAAATGGTTTTTTTTTTTAAGCAAACAAATGGTTCTGAAAGATGGTAATAGTGCTTTTTAATTGGCCTGGGCTTGCACTCAAAGTGGAGTAAAATACCAATTTTATATGAAAAAGGTGATATGCCAAATTAAAATTGAGGCAGGTAATTGATTCCGTCCCGTCCCATTCCGTCCCGTCGCACAGACATGTCGTTATTAAAAGTTGCTTATCTGCTAATTAGTAAAGTAAGATCCAAATTTTCTATTGTATTAATAGCTGATAGTGGAACTTAATATTGATGTAAAAATTCATGACATCCTATAACCTTTGATAATAATTAAGCAAATGTTCAATTTTCCAAATACCATGAAATCTATCGACCCGTCCCGTCACGCCATTAAATATATGTTACCATGGCAACATGTTTGACTGAGTTTCTTCAATGTGTGCCTGAATGTAGTCTGTGAGTTGCTTGTTTACTTAAGCAAACATCAACCATTTACACATGCAACTGGTTAAAAGGTGCAAAAGAAAAGCGCATCCTCAAATCCGTCCCGTAGCAGACATACGATATTTTGGGATTTGGCCTCCCAATAATGAACCTTTGAATAGCAGGAGGACATCACAATGAACATGATGAATTTAAGATACTTGAAGACCGCGATGTGCAACGATTTCACTATTTATTATGAGAAAACATTTTTCATTTCCACATTTTTGAAAACCCCAACTGAGATAACAAACAAAATTGTTCACACCAGACAAGTTTTCTCTGTTTTTGGTGGTGGTGACACCAATCAAATTGTTTGGCAACCTTTTAACTATAACCCTAAAAATAACCCTAACCCTTGTGAAACTAAATTGATCTTATCATAAAAATGGTCTGCTTCAAATCAATTGTTTCATTAAAAAAATACATCGGTCCTCGGACCGTTGTGTCGCCTGCCGTCGCGCTGTTATGAATGATGGGGACCAACAGACCTTGAGCTTGCATGTGACCTTTGACCTCATCAACACAAATGCAGGGATCTCAGTTGCACCTATGATTCAAGTTAGGTTCCATTGAACTTCAACTTGCACAATGAGGCGATTTACATTTTTAGCCATTTTAAATACATTTAAAAAAAAAAAAAAACCTTTGACCTTAGTATGGGACCTTTGACCTCAAAAAAAATGAGGATCCCAATGTTGAAACTAGGATTCAAGTTTGGTTCCAATTGAACTTCAACTTTTGCAAATGAGGTCGATTACATTTTCAGCCTACTATTTTACAACTGACCTCACATGACCTTTGCCTTGGCATGTGACCTTGGACCTCATCAAAAAGTAGGGGATGCCATGTTACACCTTTGAGACCCAAGTTGGTTTTGTTTAAATCCATCAAAGTATGAGGATTATTACAGGCCAAATGTTAAGTGAATACCAGGCTACATATTAATCTTTGCTTCCAAAATATTATAAATGACATTTTTGTTTTTAAAATGGAATGTCTTTCAATCATAAAAAATGACACTATATTCTTGATAACAGAGTAAAACGTTTTATAAACATCTTCCGTATGATTGCAGGCATTTTGATCAGCCCACTGGAAAAATAAAAATCACGATGGTATGTAGTACATAGTGTGTCTTGAAAGAAAGTAGCCATACGAATGAAACAACCAAACCTTTGTCAGTTTCAGTTATATCCTATTCAAAGAATTCGTCCCAAGTTTTTAAGCGATCGATAGTGATTTCTACTGGCACACTATATTAATCGGATTAAGTAGACAGGAGTACTACGGGAGTACTCTCGACATTCCACAGACACCGTTTTAGTCTATTGTCTTCTCAAGTCATACAATGTCACCCAAATGCCAAGCAACGTCACCAATGCCAAACATGCACCGCCACTGGAAAACATTTGGTTCGTGAATTCTGCTAATAAGGCAATCTTATGCAGTGTAGTGGGATTTCTTTCTTTCAGACCCCGCAGAATCTGTTTAAACATACTGAAATTAAAAAATTCATGTATGTTAGTACCTTTAACCCTTTTTCACAAACAGACATCATCAACAACAGACATCAACAACTACAACGTCCCAATAAAAACTAACAATCAAACTAAAAATTATTAAAAAATAATAAACTGTGCTTTGTGCCAGAGATTTTGACTTTATTTGTTAGGACACGGTTATATAATACCTCCATTTGTGTGATTAAAAATATCAATTTGATTTTCTAAATTGTATTGAGAAAAAGCATTTCTCAGGGAAAGTACTTTGTTTATGTTGAAAAAGAGAATAGGGAATTCCCTAGAGTTGTTTGTGCGAAAACACACCTGTTAAGATAGATTGAACAAGGGGGAAGTGGGGAATCCCCCAAAATGTAAACTTAGAAAACTGAGTTAACTTGTTCATGCTTTTGTAATGTGAAAAACATGGAAGATCGGGAATTTCCCCATAGAGTTATATATGGTAAAGTGATGTGATTCAGGTTATGTTTATGCATGAGGCTTGTAATGGTCTACGTTAAGACTTGGGAAAGTTTAGGAAATATTGTGTATATATTAAGGAGAACTGGGCCAGAAGATTCGCCAGCATCATAGTAAACAAGTATCTAGATTCTAGCTAGTTTTAATCTGCAATGAGAAGCAGACTTGTACTTGTGCCTAGAATAAAAGATATTTACAAATTACATGTGAGAAGAGTGCTGAATTAGTCTACTGTCGTCTTTGAACCCAAAGGCTGCGGAATCAAATAGGATTCCAAATGTGGACAGATAGAAATCATGGTGTGATCTTGATTTTATTATTGTGGAACATTAGCGTCGTCGAGGGAAAGCCCTGTCGTCTTGAATGCTGGACAAAAGTTTTCTTCGACTGAGAGATTCCAATGGAATAGGACCGAGGATTTATAAGCATGACTTTTCATGCTGTCATTTTTTGGTGGTCTGCTGAGAGGACAATCATCGTTGAACTGCAACGCCTCTTTGGAACATTAAAAATAAAAAAAATGGAGAACCCGTACAACGAATAAGGTTAAACAATATACACATAAAATTAATTATTGACCACAATCGAGTGGTTTCATAGAGAAAAACGGATTTATATAACCCTAACAATGAATTAAACCACCTAGTCTGACAGGTGCTATTTAAAAATCGCGCCAGTGTAAACGTGTATGTTGATACGACCGGCAAGGTTTAAGTCATACAGCAATAGGAAATAAACATTATGAAAGCATCATGCATGAAGATGTATGACGCTATACTGTGCCGGCCGTTATCCATAACACAAATACATAAACAAAATCAAAAAACTAAAAAATTAAAAAAAAAAAAAAAAAAACAAATGCTTTTAATTCAGTTTTATGGTTAGTATAATTCTGTGTTCCATGAAACCACTCCATATGATGTTCAATACTGTTTATAGCGTAGAGCCCCCCTTGTGTAAGTGTATCTTGATGCATGTATCTCTGTAAGTATCAGTTGATATAAATGGTGTGTAATTGTTTAATTTTTGATGTATGGAATGTTTGGAAATACCAAATTTTGACACCAATTAGAATATTTTAAAATCTGTGTATAATATAAAATTCAGAC